>JANTOP010043779.1:0-24759 GCA_027564815.1 Symmerus nobilis | reverse complement strand
CCCCCCCCCCCCCCCCCAAGCGGACATTGATTATTATAATACAATTGCAAGTGGTTAAGAACAAATCACCTTTTTTAAAAACATCAATTTTTCATTTCCCTATTCATTGCGAATCTCCAATTCAATCTTCTGAATATTTTTCCTCTGTAAACATCCGCATTTTTATTCAATTACCACATCCCCATCCTGATCCATCTCCAATCTATTAACACCAACCCCATCTATCGTTACAATGCATAAACCATCAAAACTTCATTTTCATACGAAAAAAGGGTATACAAAAGGAAAAAAAGAAAAATGGAAAGAAATGAAAAATTTTCTCACTTTCATTTCGTAAAAGCATTACTGATAAAATACACACCCCGCCCCTTACACCTATTATCCTCACAATTTTTTCTGTGCCTATTTACCAGTAATAAAGCAATCCCCCTACTACTCCAGACACCCCATACACCACAAGTCAAAAAATCAAACAAATAGTAAAATAGGTCGGTGAAAAACCCCACATTCGTCATCCAGCCCGCCTAGCTTATTGCAATTTATAGACGAATTTCTCTTCTTTTTTTTATAATATAATCAAGCCTGCTACTAAACAGAAAATCCACCCAAAACATTCAACCTTTTTCCCAGTCAGATCACCCCATGCTGCGGTAGATTATTGTTCTGTGGGCGTTTATGTATGACGAAAAGTGGATCGAGAGATCTCTTGAAGAACAAACTAAAGAGGGCGTAATAAATAGCTGATATGCAAAATAATCATGTTGGGAAAAAAAGAGTCGCTTAAAAAACACTTTTATGAATTTAAGCTTATGAAAGATTTAATTTTTTTTTTAATATTACACCTCAACTCCATCCAATATACAATCCAACCCTCACCTTACTTCTTGGTTGTTTATATCTTATTCACTGTGGCGAATGTAACTAGAATTACAGAGTCTGAGGAGGATGGTTCGTTCGTGGATAATGGAGCTTGTTGTCAACATGTGCATTTATTTTTAATCGGGATACGAAATTGAGGTGGGGAAATCTAAAAATAAATTTTGAAACTGCCGGTCGGAATAAGAACGAATAGTTAGGCCTGATTCTATTATAACAGCAATCTAACTTAAAATCTCAGACTTTTTGCCATAGCCAGGCCGCTAGATTTTTAATCGCCTTAAGAAATAATTTAAACCTTTAATTTTTTAATTCCTATTATGAGTCCGCTAAATTTTAAATAAATATAATGTAAATGTCTATGGAATATAGACAGGTACGGTAATAATAGGGGATCCCAGCTAAGAAGCGAATTAGTAGCGACTTTATAATCAACGGAAACAATCCGTCACACCTCCCATTCAGCTTCCCTTTTATCTTAAATGTATCTCAAAGCTCGAGATTATTAGATCAGAATCTATATGTGAATAGTCATTCAGATTCAAAGAGCGATAATAATAAAGTTATATCAGAAAACTCAATCAGAACTAAAACTGTTGCAAGATTACTGCTACAGCCACCCCGAGCTTTGCTCTCCATAAAACTTTTATTGAAACTTATTAATTAAGCTTTAAGCATTAAGGCATATTATTATTATTATTATTAAGATATAAATTAAAAATGGAATTACCCAATATTCATGATCGGTAAAGTAGTGTATATCTAACAAATCACACCCTAACCTCAAACACGTACATCCCATATTTTTCTTTGCGGTTTTATATGTGATATTGTGTGTTAAAAATTACCTAGAAACATGGAACGTACGAGAGCACAGGGTAATGTTAAGAAACAACAACAATTTTATCATATCCTTGCCACCAATTTCCAGCCCCACAACCATTTCCTCTCAAATACCGGAGACGAACGACGAGAGAAGATAATAGAAGATAAAAAAAGACTGCAATCATTTTTCCATTCAACAATTCCCAACTCATACCGATGCTCCATGATGTATCCACCCATACGACTTACTCTCTACCAATTCACTGATGACAAAGCAGAAAATTATGAATATAAAAGAGGCAGGTGGAGGAATGGAAAAAAGGGGATGAATTTATGAATATTATAAAAATTAGAGGCTGAGATGCTTACTGAACTTCTATGTACGAGGAACAGTCAAAATAACTTCACCCAAGAAAACATTGGCAAACGTATAAAACAATTAAATAGAAAAGTTCGCGAAATGACGCTGATTCTATAATCATATATACTCAAAAGTTACTTGTGATATCTAAACCGCTACTAACAAAAATCTGTAAGTAAAAAACTCTCCATAAAATACGACAAAAAAAAAAAAATAGAAACTCCTCATCTTTAGTTTCTAATATACTACACCAGGTTTCATATAAAATGCACGTAGTTAAGCATTAACTATAATATTGTATGTATGTATTTTATGCAGATTGTCTTATATAGTACTTCTGTGGTCTTATAGGACAGAAATTAAAAGTATCCCAAATGCCGAGCATACAGGACCGCCCAAAAAACTAAAGTTTCCCTATTAAGGCATAAGTCATCAATATTACACTAAAAGTGTTCCAAATACTATTCCAAACAGCCTATCTACAACCGTCATATCTCCAATTATACATTAAATGGAATGAGTCTGACTTACAGATTGTGTTGCAAAGTAAATTAAATAAATCATCAGCAATGGAATGTCTATGTCAATTGATCTATTTATATATTGATTTTGTAGAGGTAAACTGTGAGGTATTAGTTCACCTATTCCCGTAACTTGGGAGTTGGTGGATTTTTAATTCTTCCTCTACCCGGAAATTACATTATCCATTCAGACAGTTGAATAAATCGACAGCTACAAAAACGATGAAAAACTTGAATTAAAGGTTATAAAATTATTGGGAAATATTAGCGATACGATGAATAGTTTCAAAGCTGTTTTCAGTCTATATTAGTTATTTAGAAAAAAAAGACAAAGGAACAAATTCAGTGAAAATTTCTAATTCGATATTTTTGAATTCACGTCAATTTAATCATTGGATTTGCGGTATTATTTTCCCCAAGAATGAGAAAATTTGTCTCAAATTAAATATTCCATTTATAAAAGGAAAACTAATGTTTTTTGGTTCATTTTCAATTATCAATGAAGTGAAATGTTCTAAATAGTAGTTTCCGAATTAGAACAGCTTCTGTCACCCTGCAACCTCACCCGACTTGTTCCGAATAAATATAACCCTCCGATGAAAATATTATACTCGGAAAAATGCAACTTATTCCTGATGTTTCGTGTAACATGATTTCGGCGAAATAATTAAGTTTTCAAGGATATTTATTAGGATTGGTAGAAAAATCTTAGCC
This sequence comes from Symmerus nobilis, assembly GCA_027564815.1. Taxonomy (NCBI): domain Eukaryota; kingdom Metazoa; phylum Arthropoda; class Insecta; order Diptera; family Mycetophilidae; genus Symmerus; species Symmerus nobilis. The sequence goes on along the minus strand of JANTOP010043779.1, from coordinate 21,462 downwards.
ATATAAAGACATTTAGCAATCTACGGCATGAATTGTATGTTTATATTTAAAGTTAATAATATACCTAGTCCTGTTCGAAAAAAACGATAATACTTACGAATAAAGTTGAATAAAAATGAAATAAATATCCCAAACCTTCAGTTACAGCCTCCTTTCCCCAATATAAATGAACTTTTCATTTTCATATCAACTGTATATAATTTGTAATCTAAAACAACCCCTCATCCCTTTCACCGCAGTTTGACTTGTACCAAGATAGAACAAATGATGCTTCATGTATCTTTTCGGAATCAGATTTAGAGATTTGTTTGTTTGCGCTTTATTTTTCTAACCTAATTAATTTGTTGAATGGCTGAATGTTTAATAGGAGAGAAGATGAAAATTATTTTGCAAAATTTTTCCCATATTGCTTATCTAATTAAATCGTACCCGTTTATTGAAATCCCATTCGCATGAAATCCGCTCACATGATCGTATAAAACTCCATTTATTGGATTAAAATTGATAACGGTATACTAATATAATTCTACTGAATTCCGTGGCTTTTTTTCTTTACATAAATTATACATCGGTCCGTACTACCTATATCGCTCGCCTACTTCCTTTAAATATTTAGGACAGGAAGAAAATAAAGAATTTAATTAAAACAATCCTATGCTGAGGTTTCTGGCTATTTTCTTAGAAATTTATAAGCATTTCAGAAAAGCTGTGGTCAGTCATAATCCCCAATAAACGTTAAAGACTCTAAAATTGTCGTATAGCCGATTAGCAATTTAAGGTATGCTTGTAGATTATGAAAGGTCGTTTGGTTCAATTGAAACATAGGCCCTGCCCTACTAAAAGAATAAAATAAATAAATAATTCACAATTTTTATTTATCTCATTAAGTCAACAGGCCCTTATGTTCCAATCAAATTTTTTAATTACTATGTTGTATTTTTATTAATTTAATAATTAATTGCGAGCGTAAATTAATTATAAATATTACCTACCTAATACCAAATACTGAACCTACAAATTACTCAGATATTTGACTAACAATTTATAATATAACTTCTATACGAATTAATTGTATTTTCTCCGCTTAGAATTGACCTTTCTCTAACTTTTACATGAATTTTATTGATGGCTAATTGTGGTTTAATTTTAATGATTTACCCAATTTGTCCGAGAGAGAAATTTGATATTTCTTTTTGTAAGAATAATAATTTCTGCTCATAATGACGGTCATAAAACTGGTTAACAATATGAAACAACGAGAAATCCATTTCGACGGGAAAAAGGCCGGAAGAAAATGGAAAAACTATTGGAAAAAAAGATTATAGATTTTTATTGACATGAAAAGCCATTTAGTAATCCATTGGGTGTTTTTTTCCTCTATTTTTTGTAGGGGTCGTCATACAGTTAAAAAGAAATAAAATAAGAAACTTTCCATCGTCATTGCCCTGGCCGAGCTTTTTGTATCCTTCAGATTCTTTTTAATGCTTTTTATAAAATTTTATTTTTTGTTCAATTGCCATTCCATTTTTCTCACATCAAAGTTTCATTTGTATCGGTATTCCCGATTGTTGGTTGGGGTGATATGAAGGAAAAATGTAGACATTTTTTATATAAAAAAAATACCATCTACTTTGAACCATCTAAATTCTAATATACAGTGGACTTTTTACTTTACATATGGCTGCTTTCTGACTACTTGTTTGATTATAGTCGACCAGAGTCGCTAGAGGTTATTTGATCAGTCTCCTCCACCAAACCACAATTTCGATTATTTTGTGTCATTTTTCATTTTTCCGGAAATATATTTTTCTATTTTCTGTAGACCCACAAATTGTATAATACTTGTACGTATATACATGAAATTTCCTATACTGAATTTCCTTTTCACTCCGATCCCGGGTTTCTTTTCATTCTATTTATGAAGTTACTGAATGTAAACTGACAACATCAACCATGAAGAAAACTTTTATAAAGGGGATACTGGAGTCAGTGAGCCACTCTCAGGATTTCATATTAATTCATATCCTGGATGTCGTTACGCACTGCATAAAAATGAGGCGTTCTATAACTTGTTGTGCAACGCAAGACGCAAGTGTTTAAATTTCGCCATGGTGAACGGAGCAGAGAAGTTCCTATTATGATAGTTGAATTTCTGTGAAATTAGGGCGGATCTATCTGTATCCAAAGGTAGCCAGTCATAGATGAACTTCATACAATTTCAACAAAAATTTTTTAGATTTTGGACGCATGGTTTTTAATTTCGATAAAATTTTGTAGAGTCGTAGACTATATCAAACAAATAATATTTGCCAAAGGAAACATTTTTTATTGCGTACAGTGCGAAATATATTCAAAGTCAAAATGCGTGCAAATGTGTTGATGAAATTATATGAAACTCGTCCATATTGATCTATTCCAGTCAGTCATTTGAATATGTGGACTTTATTCAACATGTCTCGGTCTCCCCTGCTACTATACTATTTTCTTCATTATGACATCTTGTGACGAAAGATTTTCTCAGAACGGAATGAAAAAAAGAAGACAATTTTCTAAAAATGTCCTCACTCTGATGAACGTGTAGGTATATATTTTCATTGAACCGGTTTATCTCCGTTGTGGAAGGAAAATCTGTATACCACATTTACACTAGGGTTTGCAAAAATTTAAACTTTTGTCTAAAATATTTTTATTATAAATTATTCTATCTTACTAGGTGAGCGATATCCTTTGCTAATGGCCTCGATCAGAAAGACAACAAGAAGTATCAAATTTTTAAGTATTAAGTGTGATGTTATAAAATAAGAAAATTATTACAAAAAAATCCTTTTTAACTAAATCTAATTCTACGTCCTTACACCCTATATCCATATATTAAGAAAAGAAATCTATCAATAGTCCTTCCTTTTAAATTCGTTGATCATATTCTTATTCCCCCTCCCTAGCCCTCCTATCTGATTTCAACTTCCTGCCACCCCCAAGTAAGGATAACTTGACCTAATCATATCCTTTTTCCAGGCAATAAATCATCTTTGTTAATTAGAAAACAAAGGTCAAAATCGTTTAGTCTCATTTTCTTTTTTCATATTGTTGAGTTGTCCTACAAAAGGGACAAGAAAAACTGAACCATCAGCACAGATGTCACTTTTAGTGAACTTGGGAAAAATCTTAAATAATAACGACGATGTGACATCGCAATTGTTTGTCTTCATATAACCACACATAATAGAAGATTAATAGACAAGTAGGGTTTTGTTATCATTGAATTACACTTTTCTAGCTCCTTGAACGCCTTCCCAACTTCAGAATATCCACATTGATACAATTCAAGAATAATTGTTTCAGGATACTTTCATTTAAATGGAATATGAGACCCACAATATTTCTTTTTGGGTAAAGGATAGTGAGGAAGGGTATATTATTATAATATAGATATGCTATAAAATACTACTGATAAACTGAAGAAATATATGGGATATTGATTCATACCATTATCATTCAACGAGCCAGAACGCCGGACACTGAATCTATAAGGGACAAATCTATTAATTTTAATTGCAGATATAAGCACTGGCGTAATACGGGTTTTCATATACTTGAATGATGGCTAACTATAATCTTCAGGGAATGCTATTCTCTGTCGGATAGAAATTGCTCCACCCTAGGAGCGTTAGGTTAAGAAATGTTTTTTAAATATCGTGTCTTGAACTGTTTCTAATTTTAGTTCAATATCTAGGTGGTATTTAAATATAAAGTATATTAAGAAAAACCGATCCATAATTTCGTAAAACTTTGCTCACTTTATTTTGAGACATAACAAACCCATTTAAAAGAGGTTCCGATTTATAACCTTCTTTGGAACGTGTCTCCTTCCTCTATATTTTAGGAAAAAAAACACACCCATGAAAAGGGTATTTTTAAGTATCAAAGCTTTGTGTGACACACAACCTGATTTCATTGTCTCTTCAAGATGAATGAATTCACATAAACATAGATATCTCATATCGAGAGTAATTGTTAAAGATAAAAGGGAGGATCGTATGTCCGCTTTCATTTAAGTGTCGCCCATACCAATTCACAGCCCTAAAAAGTTGATAAGATGCTAGATAAGTGAACAGATACATAAAACTTTATGTTTTAATGGTTACAAAATTAGGACTATGTTGTGTGTGGTTCTATCTTGATATTACTCATCATATCATATTATATAATATCGATGGATTGGTAAGAGTAGAAGAATTCCTTTAACAATATCCTTTCCCCATGGTTAACGAGGGATTGCTGTATAACACTCATTCAGGACACTTTAATGCCTATAAAAATCATTTCCTTCTCTTCTTGGAAGTAACCATTTCGGCATCTTAAACGACATCTATAAATAAATATATACCGAATTCTATACGCATGTAGAAAAAGGTTGCGCTATACCGGTTTGTGGAAAGACATACATAAGTATGGATCCATGTACCGGACGACAGTGGATTGAATTGTTATGTTAAACGAATGTGGTGGTGAAGATGGTAAAACATCTCCGAGTGCTTTAATGGATTGATTATTATCACCCAACACTGTCATCCTTGGGAATGGGATGACCTATTTATAATGAACGTATAACCTAAAATTATTGTCTTATTTTTTAATGTATGACCGGATGTGACATAGGTCTCTTCGTGAAGATGTTATACCAGTTGTAAACATTTTGTTGTTATAATTTTTGTTGTAAGTACATTATTTCCAACAGCGCAGCGGGAGGGTAGGTGATTTGGTCATTTTGACATTTCGTATTCATCTACGATTTATTGGACGGACAGCAATTACTTTGAAATGAGGATCTTCATACAAAATTATTCAGCTACGGTTTTAATACCCCCCCCCCCCCCTCCAACTTATCTGGTGTATGCGGTCAATCTATACCTCCGAAGCATAAGAAATTTTACCCGTTAAATGCCTCCTACATATCTCAGACTTATATATTGATCGGATTTAAAAGATGTTCTTCCCAATTTCCATCCTTTCTCGCTAGAATTTAGAAAAAGCATTGACCTCTGTCTTAACAAACTTGCATTCAAAAACATTAGTGTATTTATTTTCAAATAAATAATTGGTTTATTTGGCTTATTGGTTTAATATTCGTTAATTTGTTAGAGAAGTGTTACTAACAGATGAATGAATAATACATAGGTATTATACCTCATCGCATCAGACACTCTTTTCTTAAGCACCCTATAAAAGCTATAAGCTTTTAGTTATTCAAAATCGTAACCATTTCCAAATACTAATTGACATTTCAATATCAGCTGTTCGAAACACAACAAATCGAATTTTCCGGGAGTGGGCCTGTGGAAATCTGAATAAAAGCGAATCCGTAGGGTTTCGAGCATTTTTTACCAAGGAAAGATGTCCAACCCATTCGAAGCGGAACATATAGAAATTCGGGAAGGTTTTCTATGTCCAATTTGTCGAGAGGACTTAAAAACACCCGAACGTTTGACCACTCACGTGGAAAGTGTCCATTCTGAGGATCAGGATGTGCTGAAGTCGCTAAAAGAGATTTTTGTTACAGCTAAAAAACGTATTCTATTATCGGACGAGGCACAATATGTCACACAAACTGTGGATAATACAGTGAAATCATTTACAACGTTATCGGTCGTTCGACAAACGGACGGTGAATGGATCCGCCCACAAGAATGTGGTTCCGATTTAAGTCATTACTCATATTTTCGAGCAATAAGGTAAATTAATTAAAAAATATTACTCCACCCAATATCTTGATTTTCTAGGACGGCGAGATTGGAGCGCTTCGCAACCGAAACCAATAAATTGATTATTCGATTGAATAAATTGTATACGGAACGGCCAGTTGATGCTGTGCAGAAGAAACAACATGAACAGAATGTAAGATGCTTCCCACTTTTATCGTAGTTAATGGCATTACCTATCTTTTATCGTTCGGAATAGATTGTCGCTTGGTTGGATGGGAAATCGGTCAATTTGTGTCCAAATTGCGCCCGAAAATTTAATCTAACACGTCGACAGCATCACTGCCGCCTATGCGGCTCAATAATGTGTCAAGACTGTTCAATGTTTCTAGATGAAAAAGATGCAGAACATATAATTCATCCCACCGGGCAAGTAGGTAATATAACCGTGTCGGATCCGGTCAAAAAACTCGAAAACTCATTAAGGGTGTGTGAACATTGTTTACATTTGTTACAAACAAGGTAAGTAACTGAATGTTATCTGATCTTTTAATAATTTCTTACCTTATAGAAAAGACATGCAAGACAGCCGAAACTACCGGCCGCCCATAACCGTCTTCTACGATAAAATCGAACAAATAAAAAAGGACGCAGAACCAGACATTCGAACCTATTCAAAAATCGTCAATAGTTTATACGCGGGAGACTCAATATTTACCGTATCCGATGCGAGTGCGTTACGAGAAAAAATTGGTCGGGCAGCCGAAACAATTGATCAGTGTAGTAAAGGAATGTTAGCGATCCCGTATCCGGCCGGTAGTCGACAAGAAAAATTGAAAAAAACGATACGACTATCGTGTATTCGCCACATAAAAGACAATATGTTGGCCATCGAACCGTTACCATTGTCGGCTGAAATAGAGAAATTACAAACGGCCCGAAGGCGGGAAACAGAACGGAAAATTGCACAGGAACGTCAAGAAGTCGGACCGTGGATTCGTAATGGTGATGAATTATTAGAGAAAGAGCAATCGTCTTCGAATGGTCGTTTTGCATCTGGTACGGCCGTTACATCGTTAGATAATTGGTCAGGAAATCAACCGGTAGTCGTACAAATGACCGATCCACTCGTTGAACAAATTAATATTATCAAAGGTTACATTAAACAGGCACGAATGGCGAAGCGATTTGAAGAGGTACTTTTAATTTTGTAAATAGCGCAATTTCGCAAATTTACGGCAATTCATTGTACTAGATAACAAAATATGTAACAAGTTTCTATCAATTTTCAGGTGGAAACGTTGGAGTTAAATTTAAGAGAGCTGCAACAAGAATTTTACAATCGACAACAGTCAACGATAAGTTCATCATAAAACTTTTCAACATATCAATTCTAAATTGGTTATTTTAATCCGTAGTATAAACTGTTAAATTTAAGGTTTATAAAATATTTGTTTCGTTTTTATATTTTATTTGTACGAAAATAGCAAAAAAAAAAATATATATTTATTTTGAAGTAGCAGCAAATCAATCTCGTACCCCCTGTATTGTAGGTTTGGTAATATAATAAAAAAATATATATATTCAACTATAGAGCTTTATTCGCTTAATTAACGCCCAGCGTATCGACGAGCGATTGCACTTTCGCCACATATGCAGCTTTCGCCGAATCGGTTGATGTTCCTTTTTTACCATTCCACGCCTCCCATTTCGCCTTTCCCTTAAAGTCTAACAGCCCCGGTTTATCTGAACATAAATGATTAGAGAAGTGCATTAGATTCCATCTTAATTTAAAGTCCAAAACCAAAAACCAAACAATTTAACCAACATCGACTATTAAAAACTAAGCATGTGTGGATGGGAAATGCATTATTTAATAAATGAGAACACCATGCGTCAAAATAAAAAAAAAATGCTAGAAGATGACACTATACGTTTCTTACTTTAGTCCGCTAACCACGATAATCGCAATCAAAAAAATTTCATATGCATAAATTTCTATCGAGATATTTTACAATTCATTCTTACAACAGGCGCAAACATTATAACAACGCAACGCAAATTATTTGTGTAAAAACAGATTTAATCGACTTAGGTTAGGACAGGAATTTTCCTTGGATTGCTCTAAATAATCAATAATATTTATATGTAATGTACGAAATTTACTTAATTAATTAAGGTTCCGGGGAAAGCGTGAAAGCTCTAATGATTATTTAATAATAATCGCCCGAATAAAGGTCATTTCTAATTACCAATTACATTTACCTCGAAATTTCATATATACAGGATGGGCTAAATATTACTGACCCCATAATTGGTTCTATGAATTTCTGGGAAGACTTTGGTCATTCAGTCAGTTATACTTAAGCCACCCTGTATAAAGGTAATAATAATAATTATGAAATAAAATAGTTGTACAGTTGATAATCAGGTCTGATTATGGAAATGTTAATATTAAAAATGCAATTAAATTAATACCGAAAAAAAAAATGTTATGTAAAATTTTAATAAAGGTTTTACGAGGTCATTACTGTACAGCCGAGCCAACAAGTCCGGATAGATGCGACATTTCTATCTAAAAAAAAGTCAGTACGTTACAATTTATACCACATCCGATCAATCCAAAATTATCAATTTTTTACCATTAAACGAAATTAGTATATTACTTACAATTACTCAAGGTAAACTATTCAAAATTAATGAAATATAAACAATTGATTACAAATCGGCTTAGGCCAAAGGTCTTTAAATTTAAATTTGTTGACTGTTAACGCCGTCAAGCCCATTGTCGAATAAAGTTATATAATTTAGATTTCTGGATATTTTCGTTGGCAATTTCAGAGCCTTATCAACCAAGAATGAAACGTGCTCACCAACAAGCATACAAGTCTAAGAAATATAATGGAATACTTCCACCCAAGCAGACTGGATGTATGTTTAGCATTAAAAAATACAAACTCGTCTCAGAAATGTGGATTTTCAGCAAATTCATATAGAATCTGGCTGAATAGATAAGATAAGATTAGCTATTACATACACGAATTTCTCGCAATCGATCTTCCCAAATCATACAACATGTTAGGTAAAAAAATGCCAATTGGAAGATAATGGGTTAATGATAGCGAAGGTTAAAAACGATTAATAATTTATCAGGCTAATATAATATACAATGTGCAATATTAATAACGATTAGACAAAATTGATTTCGGCATGCAATAGATGAACTACATACCTGTATTACAATCACCAACCGTTGCCTGTTTAAACAGGGCGTAAATTTCCAATAATTCTGAATCGGTTGGCTTCGATTTTAACTTCTTAACGGCTTCCACAGCTGTATCGAAATCCATTTCTATCAAAATCTACAATTCCTGTGGAAATAAAATTGAAATTAATTTAATAAGAATTAAAATTTGGGAAGCGCTGGAACGAAAGTATGATTTCATCAATGTACGTACACGTCCGTCGGTCATTTGAATTCGAAGCAAAAAAGAGTATTTGTTGGGTTGGGAAATTAGAATTTTTAATTGACTGAATTCTACTTCGAATTTTCAATGAATTTAATCGCCTTAAACTGGACAATTAAAAGAATTCTAAACTAGGGACGCCCAGATTTTCTAACCTAAAAAAAAAACAAAACAATTTCGTTACCTTTCTGCCAAAACTTATTAAAACTTGAACTGGCCACCGTCCCAATTTGGTTAAATTCACCTAAAAACCACTTTTACTTTAATTAAACTGTTATTTCTTTAAAGCAAACGTTTAGCAAAATTTGCAAGAAAAACTTCCCAAGCCAACTACACCGGTCAAATGACTTTCAGCGAATAACGGAATAACAAATTGTCATTAATTATGAGTGTTCGTTTCTTAGGTATGTTCGTTTTGCCGGCCGGAGCAGGGGAACAATGGCCATATTTGATTTTTGGCATCGCGTTGTCTCGCTCGTAATCTGAGAATAGAGAGCAGTAACAGGAATGGCAATGAAGTAAGAGCGATAAAAATTACATGCAATTTTTATGGGACTGAATCTCTCCAAACATGTCCGGCTTCCATATTCAAATGATAGAAAAATGTATAGAAAACAACAGCAAATTAATTTAATAGTTGAGAGTAGCGGCAATGGGCAAGAGGAAATTACATGTAATTTATATGGGAATCGACCATAGTTGAATGATAATTCGAGATAATTTACTGGGAAAAAGACACGATTTTTTGTGAAATCAACCATTCCTGTTAGTACTCTCTTTTCTCAGCTCGTAATTAACATTTGATTAAATAAATATTTATGATTATGATGATTGTGATTTAATAATTATTTTGTTGATTTTACATAATTAAATTCATTCAATTGTTGACCAATATAACTGATCTACCAGCTCTGCTCCATCAATGGGGAAACGAATGTTATTTGTTTTATTTCGAATTTGACGTTTCAGTGTTTAACCTCCAAAAACGAAACGTATTGAAAAAAAACGCAATTTTTTCAGTCCTCGTTTTTAAGAAGTGAAATTCCTAATTTTTCTCGGATGGACATAAGCGAAGAACAAGTGACGGGATCAATAGAAGTGGTAGTCGGGACGTACGAACATTGCTTGATTGGACTGCGGACAGTTGGCGAGGTAAGATAAAATCTAGATTAACAACGCCTCCGCTCCCTGGTCGCTGTTCATTTCGGTTCGTATTGGTTAATCCTTTTCCTTAATATCTTTCAGCTCGATTCATACAGCTTTGTTGAAGATTTTATTAGGCGCTCCCATTGTGGTTCAATAAAATGCATTGATATACATGGCCATTACATGGCAACTGGCGGAACCGATGATCGTATCTTCATTTATGATTTGAAAACATCGCAGGAGATACAAATGTTGGATCATCATAAGGGCACAGTGAACTCGGTTAGATTTACACCGGACGGTAGTTACTTGTTAACCGCCAGCGATGATGGAACGATTGGTTATGTTAAAACTGGATCATGGCTCCTGGAACGGATATGGACAGAGTCTCACGACAGTAAAGCAATTCTTCGTGTAGTTGTACATAAGAGCAGTAAATGTGCATTAACGTTGGGCGCGGATAAAACGATCGCATTATGGGATTTGGTGAGCGGTGACTTGGTAAGTTTTTTTTTTATTGAAATTGAATGTATCTAGTTTTGCTAGTATGTACGATTCTCCGGAAAGTGAGACTGGAATAGTTTTTTCGTTCTCAGTAAAGAGTGGCATTTCTTTCAGCATGCCGCTCCTCTGTTTTTGATTATTGTCTTCCGAAGGCAGTGCTGTTAATAAATTAATTGCGACTTACAAGGTGGAGAATGTATTCGTAGTTTTATAACTAAATGAAAAAAAGTAATTAAATGATTGTTTGTATGAAGAAGTTGGACAACTAAATATTGTGATCTAAAATTCAGAGGTAGATTTACATAAAATGGGGAGGTAGGCGAATATTATATTGGAACCGTCACTCCTAAGGATATTTCTTTCGTAAGAGCCTTAGTTTCTTACGCAGACGCTGAGACAGAAGCCGGACAGAAGACAGAAGATTATGGTTTAAATTAAATTAGAGATTTAATTAGGCGTTGGTGGAGGAAATGTGCATGAGAATTTAATACTGATACTTATTATAATTGAATTACCCTAATTGCCTAAAATAAATAGTTGATATGAGTCAAAGCAAGTCTCTTTAGTTTTATTAAGAAGAAGGTGGCCATCTCGTAATACTAATCATTGCATAGTTAGTATAATAATCAAGAACAAAATTGAATACTATTCGTACACTACAGTGGGGTCATAGGCGCGCGCCTAGAGTATTTAGCCCTAAATTTGCCTTTGCTAAGATGAAAGAATAATCGGGTACTGTTGTTTACGTTTTTTTTTTAATATTATTGAATGAATATGGAGATTTTATCCTACATTTGATTGATTAATTTGATGAGAACGGTGAATACGTTGAGTTTTGTTTTTACTAGAATGAAATGGTCAGTTAATTGATGAAATTATGAAGATAGTGTGATTGTGTGACAATGGAACGTCAATGTGCGTCATTGGCAGTACGCCAATTGAAGCGAAGAAATTTGAATTCAATTAATTGAATTGTCTGCTTAACAATTTCCAGAAATTTTACACTCCGGTTGCCCTACGTCCTGCATTGAATGACTACTTTGGAGCAATTGAGTTTAATGATACTTCAACCCATTACGCAGTAACTGGTTACCGTGCAATAGAAATTTGGTGCGTAGCTGAAGACGCGGCCCAAAGATATTCGGTTTCCCATCTCCCAATTTGTGTATGTTGGATTAACGAATGGACCTTATTAATTGGATTGGATAATGGTGATCTCATCATTTGTGATATAAAACAAGATCGATCACATAAAATTGAATTGCTAAACAGCCGCATAAAGGACATAAAATTTTCTGATGGACATCTGGCGACTATATCTAGCGATGGGTACCTTCTTTTGTACGAATTAAAATTAAAAGAGGATTCAACGTGGGATTTTATTTTACGCTCTACAGTGAATGTCGGGTGTCGTCCTATTTGTTTGGCTATGTTTAATTATAAGCAGTGGTTGCCGGAAACCACAGACACAATTGAGAAATCATCGCCAATTAAATCGGTTTCGAGGGTAGATGCAGAACTTGATAGCGACGATGATCCACTTATAAAATTGACTAAGATTGTTAAACCTAAGGTTGTTGTTCAGCATGAAATATCTGACGGTCTGATAGACGAAATTCCATTGGTAAATCCACGTAAAATTTTTCGTAAGAAAAAACGTCAATCTGATATAAATAAAAATATACCGGTAGTTGAAGTGCCGTTAACAAATCGAAATAAAATTATTCCACGTAATCTGTCTGGTCATATGAATGGAAATAAATTGTTGGACGATAAAGAGCCATTACCTAAAGCCAATCAGTCGCCGCTTAAAAAGCAACGGGTATACGTTCATCAAAAATCGAGTGAACACAAAAACACAGTTGATATGGAAATAAGACAATTACTTTCAACCAATCCACCACAATCGCTACCGGTTACGCCAAGAAAATTACGGCCGGGAACTCCATTTAAGAATACTCCCAAGAAATCACTGGTTACCCCTACCAATAAAATATTGTCGGCCACACCCAAAAAATCTCCACATCGCGATCGAACGATATCGCGTTCAAAAATCTATCAGAATGGTTTCGAGGTGGAAGATATTGACGAACAAGATATGATAATGGTTACCAGCTGTCACGGGAAATTAAAAAAGAGACGACAATCGATGTTTACCGATCGAGTATCTACCCATATATCGAGGGAAAAAAAAAATATGAATGGTAGTCAACGGAAACTCCGATCCCTATCATTATCACGTCATCATTCAGTAAAATAATAATTTTTGTTTTATTTAAAAAAAAAAAACAAATTACCTATATTATTTGACCGAAAGTTTTATAAGTTAAAAAGAAACTATTAATTTAAGTAATTATATTACTAATATATAATTAATCTAACTATTAATTAATAATTAGATAAAATAAACAGTTGAAATTAATTTGAACATTTCTTTTATCTCATATTAGTTGCCCTCGAACTTTTCTGAAATGTCCTGATTTGATATAATAAATAAAGGAAAAAAGAAAAAGCGTTCATTTTATTAATTTTATTTTGATAAGATATTTGATTTAATTTCTAATGTTTCTTTAATAATTTAATTCAAAGTTAAAAGTACAAAAATATCATATATAAGAAAATTTCATCATTATAAAGGGGAAGGTGGGATGGTGGAGCAAAAAATGTATAGGGATTTAAAGATTAATTTTGCTCTTATTAAATGACAAATAAGTCGCTGCAACTATTTGAATTACGACGCTTAACACGTAGCGATCGTTTGAATTTCAAAAATGATGTTACGAACATCTTTGTCCGATTAGTTATGCGCCCCGTTCGTTTATTACTATCATCTACATCCGACTCTATATCTGAAGTTCCACCGATCGTATCGATTTCATTCGTATATAAATTGATACGATCCCGTTTAACATTCTGTCGATTAGCAATGCTACGTTCATTTTCAGCATCATCGTCCCCATTATCCGTTCGATATAGTTCATCACGCGTACGTAATGGTGATGTTGACTGACAATGGTCTGATTTGTTAGTAGTCGGTAGTAAATTGAAACCTTTGTAGACAAATTGAGATGGTCTATTGATATGTTTTCGATCGTAACGTCCGTGTTTTCCGACTAGAACACTATCACTACCGCCCATATTATATTCATCGTCAATTGAAGAATCACCATCATCATTATCCGTCCCATCACGATCGTTCATTTGATCTCTGCTTGTATATTTTGATTGGGTGGTTATTCCGAGCGTAGTTGTTGTCGTTGTCGATGAGCTAGCTGATGATAATGGTTTCGTTGCATCGACAGATTGTTTCGGTTTTTGTACGAAATGAGTACCGGCCATCGCTTTTCGATGTTTCTGTATAGTAGCCGCATTCAAACTTAACTTCTGCTTTTCAGTTAAATTTTGAATCCGTAACGGATTCAATTTAACTTGAGCAACAATACCGACTAGTAACTCGTTAACATTATGATCTAATCCACTTGACGTCTCAATAAATTTACAAGCAACTTCTTTAGCTAATCGACGACCAGCTAATTTAACATAAAAAGAATCGATTAAAATTTAGACAGATATGTGTTTACGTTTCGATTTACCTTGACTGGGAACCTCTCGATGACGTTCCAAATCCGTTTTATTACCAACTAAAATAGCACCACGAGTCCATAGCATTTCACTCTCTTTCAAATAATGTAAAATTTTTTCAGCTGTTTTATAGGATTTCTTATCCACCACCGAATAGACAACAACGAACAGATCAATGTTGTAAGTTGAGCAAAACGCTTCCGTCTATTTGGTAGGAAATGAATGATAATGAATTTAGGATTTATTGAAAGGAAGCTAAATATGGTATAATACCTACCGACATCTCACAAGCCGGATGATCGATAATCTCTAAGTCGGTTTCTTGTCCGTCCAATAGAACGGAAACTGTTTTCTGTCCATAGTCATCATCCAAACTTAAGTCGTACGCACAAATATAATCGGAAGTTGTAAATTGGTAAGTCAGAGCTGTTTTGCCAACACCAGCTTCGCCTAACATAGCAATTTTAAAAGCTGGAACGGCCTCATTACCTCCAACATTTGTTCCGTCTTTCATTGATATTTGAGATGCAACGCTATTGTTCCGATCTGTTCCGCTATTCGATGTTCCGGTTGATGTGACCGAATTTATAGATCGGGAACGACGACTTCTGTAAGACAAGAAAATAAATTCATTTAAGTAGAATACGAATAGCAGATTGAATCGGAACACTAACCTCATTGAATCACCTAAATTACATATACCGTGTGATGTTATGCTGAAACTTCTTAAGCGATAGTACTCCAAATCCATATCGGCGCAATGGATGGCAGCTCGACGGGTTTCTGCAAGTCGTGGCTGAAATGAGAAAAGAGCACGGTAAAAGAAGACTATAAAGACTAGCATTACAATTTTTTCACCTTCAAATGGAAATGGGAAAAAATGTACAATTTATAGACGCTATACTTTAAGGTTTCCTATTCCTAATTCGTCTAACCTTTAACCTTCCTGCTTCCTCATTCCCCAACTTAAATATGTAAAATCATTGAAAAATAATCAGTCAAATACCTTCCCTATTCTAGAATCACGCATATAGTAATACTTGTACTATTCTATCCTTTAACAAACAATTTATTACGATGGGAAATGTACGCCACTAAATCCCCAACCTCTAGTGTATTCTAATCAATCAAATCCTAATATTTATTTGCTCTACCAAGGAAAATTCCAATAGGGAAAAAGCAGAAAATCGGTTTACGATAACAATATATCAGAATAACTAGGTTTATTGTTCGGCAGACTGAATCCATGTAAGAAAAAAAGTTATTTTCGCATTGAAAATTAGGTACCGGTTTATCTGTACCGAACTCTTAGGGCATAAGTTTAGGTAAAAAATGTGAAAGAAAAGGCTTTATGATATTTAATGATTTTAAGCATTTAGAAGCTAAATTTCATATAATATTGATTTGAATTTAGCCAACAGAATAGAATATTCAATATCCCCATTTACTGTATAGTACATTGTAGTTAGTCCATAGATTTTATACACTTTACCTTACGATTTTCCGCCGGCATACTTGACGTCCTCATACGGGTTCGTTGTTTTGTTAAAATATTCCCATTCCCGGTACCAATATCATTCGATATCACACTAAAGTTATTGGGCTGTGTACCACTCGGTGTTATTAGTGGTGACTTTGGGGCGGAAATTGGTGTTGTCGCAATGCCGGAAACCATTCCACTTGTTGAGTTTATCGGTGATTTACAATGTGAATACCGGTCTCTGGAAAAATTGAAGAAAAAAAATGTTATCGTTCAGTTAATATAAAGTGTGCATTCTTCCCTTACAAACCATCGACCATAAAATCCTTTTCAAATTCCGCTACCGATTTTCTATTATACTCGAAAAATCGAAAGGTAGTGTAGTTTGAAGAGGTTTTTTTTCCTTTATCATTCTTTTTTCGTATTTCACCGGGAAAAGAGTTGATTTGAATAATAATTCAATGGGAGTTAAGATGAGGGGATATAGCAGATGAGATAATGATGAATATTGAAATTTAATGGAACATATCTGGCGAAGCATGTCGTTTAAATGAATTAACTATTCAGTTACTCCTAGTATGAGTTGGTAGGGAGTAAAAGGACAAAGAACCAATATATGTCGATTCAATCTTTTCAAAACAGTTTTTTGGTACCTTTCTTTGCCAATCCTTTTTCCCCCATTTATCAATTGTATGTATATTTTAATAATCTCAATTTGTAGTGGCATTGTATTTTCCATACAACGATTGAGCGGAAAATTGCCACTCCCACCGATTTTCCATATCAGATCTTTGAGAGTATAGTTATCTAAATGCTTTACGTAATAAACAATTTGAATCTGTTGTTTAAATATAAGAGAACCATGGCCTACATTTTTCGAAGCTCCTTCCAAAATCTGTCCAAGAAATCCCAGGATCCCCCGTCTACAATTCTGTAATATACAACTCCATCCTAACTGGACGATATGAGCCCGAGTCTTCTAATCTAGGTTGGGCAGTGGTTACATTTGATTGCAATTATTGAATAACTATTACTTGTATAGCACTAGCGCTATTCAAATCAAATACCATAAATCGTCACTATATAGCTCTGAATTAAATTAAAGAGATTTTCTGCATTTAAGTGTTTCCTGTCTTCATCGGGATTTTTTTCCTGAATTCCTTGTCGAGTATAAATAAAATATTGGCTTCTCAGCCTATGATAATTCCCTCTGGCCATATTCATCCCACCCACTTTCCCCAACTATTCCTTTTTTTAATTCCATTCACCTAATATATGCAGTATCTGCCTGCAATCCACCCGACGTTGGTCCTGTCCAACAATCGTCTCCCTTCATATACCGATATTCCGGTGAGATATGCGTAGCGGCTATTGATGAGGCACGTCGTCTATTGAAAACTGGTGATTTAGCTGATTTATGATAATCCTGCGGAGGAAAAATAAAGATTTATTTATATATTTTATCTGGCAATGGGATGTGAATATTTGGTCGATAACAATTACCGATGGTGATTGTTGACAACCACATTTATCTACTAAACCGTTATTATCTAATGTAAAATAAAATCTTTGATTTGTTGCCGTTGTATTATCAATTGGAGCTGTCGATGCGTTTGATACACCATTACCGCTTATTTCTGGTAGCATACGTAATGGTGACGTTGATATGGTCAACATTGATCGATTTGTGGTGCCAGTTGGACCGTGATATGTAGCCGGCTTACCCAATCGAAGTAGACAACTGTGCGATGATGTTTTATTTGATGATGAACATGAGCTTATTGTGTCACTGTCTTCACATGTATCTATATATGGTTTTATATAACAGGATCAGAAATATTTAGAGATGATGAATTTAGTAGGAACCACCCTCCTTTCCTTATACCATTAAATATGAAAATGAGAAAATTTGTACGATATTATACACGAGCATGTATAACGGTATAACACATAAAATATGATAAAAATTCGTTGTTCCTTTTATATAAAGAAAATTATCTTGCACAAGTTAGGGTGACCAGTAGAGATCTTATATTAATACAGCTCACTATGTGCAAATCTGTAAATGGTGATATGATAACAGATGTTGAATTGCACTCCCACCCACATAACAAATTGTATTGGGGAGTAGCTGAACAAAAATACATTTCGGTATTTTTGAAGATGCAGCCTTTTATATTATTATTTAATCCAACTTCTAAATCCCGAATATCTTAAACTCCCAAGTTTTGTAGTCTTCAAAGGTTGTTGGTTGGGCGTTGTATACTGAAGGAGTTCTTGAAGTTTTTGGAACAAAATGTCAAAGAAAAGTACGGATAACCTAAATGTATTAATAACTAGGTACTTCTGGTATCGTAGACACAGTTTACAAATTCTATTTTTCCTATCACTAGAACTAGAATTTCTAGAATACTAGAATTACTTATCGAAAATACTGAAGTTATTAATTTTATAAAACTTTTAGATTCTCCTGCTATTTTAATAACAGAAATTTGGCAAGATAAATTAAAAAAAAAAAATTACTGGTCACCCCGGTATACACACATAACGGAAATGATAAAATTCATGCAAATGGGGTGAATGAAAAATGCTGATTTAAAATAACTCTAGGATTGTGTGTTTTCGGAGATTTAATACTGTGTACGGTAATGTAAATATTTCTCTTTGGGCAAGGATTGGTGTAACGTGTGGTGGTATTTGCAACACTGTGTGACGGGGGTACATATCCCCTTTTATTGGGAGGGTGTGGTGTAATTCATTTTTATTATTTGCGCGACAAAATCGACATTCTTTCCAGATAATACTTAACTATTATATTATATCAAACATCTAATCTGGTGGATGCCTGTCTGAAGAATGTTCGTAAAAGTACTTAAATTTAATTCTTTAGAATATTTCATTCACTCTATTTACAAAATTCTTTGTTTGGCTACATTTTCTAACATCGTTTGTAAATTAATTTAGTACACAATTTGTACTATTAAGATGATTTTTCTTACAATTTAGTTGTATCTACAGTAATCGAGTTCTTATTACAGAAAGTTGTGGTAACTTTCTGTTTATCTGCTTATATGAATAAATGAAATTTTTCCTTTAATATTTCTATCAGTCTATATCATTTACTTAATAAAAATTATTTAAAATTAATATTTTTCCTGTACTAAATCTACAAATAATTTACTAAACTCAATTACTAGAGAAAAATTTCTGAGAAATCCTCCTGAAAATATAATATCATTATTGTATTACAATTTTATTGTTATATAACTCTAATCACGAAACACTTATATTAATCCAACTCACAACTTAATATTTTCTGAGAAATTATCCTTGATTAATAGAATCTGAACTGCCCCCAATCGACTTCAAGGAAAAGTATGATCTTTCTTGAAAATTGATACACAATTTAATTTGAAATGAAAGTTAAGTACAGATAGCGGAAGGAAAAATAATCACATCTTATCACATTGATCCAACAAATTACTTGACGATGCAAATATGAAATTAGGGTACACCTTATACCCTACATTCTAATGGGATTACATTCATACCAAACAACATCTATGATTAAGTATCACTACAAATTCCTTGATATATTTATTGTACGATTTTCATATGGATTTAATATTAAACTGAATAATCTCTGAAGATAGTCGACAAAGATACGTCTGCAACAAAAAGAATCCATACAAAAGAGAAGAAAAGTTAAAGAAATTTATAATAGAAAGGACTTAAATATAAGTGCATATAAGGACGACTCGTGCACATATTTTCAATCAATTGACAGAATCTTCGAGAATAAAATCAGGATGGGTGTTGAGGTAGAGTTATAACGTGACTCAAGGAACGGATGGGCCAGTATAAATGCAAATTTAAGCAAATGTGTTATGTAAATCTATCTAATTGTTGTAATATTTTCCACTTACGTTTCTTGGTTTATCACTAGAAAATCATATTTACTCATCACATTTATTATTTGGCTCTGCCTATCACTTCTTTATTATAAAAATACTCTTGAATTATTAGCTTGATAATATAAATTCCATGCATAATATGGATTGAATAAGTGATAGCGCGATGATCATGGGGTAAAATGGGTAGCTTGGGTATGAGTTTTGTATTTTACTACAAAAGAAAAGAAAAATTGTTATTAATAGTCAAACAGAATATTCTTTTATCGACGATAACGATTATTGTCGACGACAACACTATGGCCTAATTGTAGTCGTAAGATGAATGATATTCTATCGGGAAAATATATGAGAATTTTGTCCATTCAAGTAAAGAATCTCGATTTGATGGGATTTGGATTTAGTTAAATTGCTAATAATGAAGGCCGGTGCCAAACCAAAGAATTTTTCTGTTTGTTGTGTTTGAACGTATAAATTACCCTGACAACCCGGTGGGATTATGATTATATTGAAGATAAATTAACTAAACCAAATGAAAGTATTTGCTTATGTTTGTCCTGAAAAAGTTTCTTTTATGGAGGGATAATTGATTTCATTAGGGATATCGCGACAAAAGGGATTATCAGGTTATATAATATGCCTATATTACTATCAATAACATAGTGATTATTATTATTATTTTCCCAGCAGCTAATTGATTATAAGTATATGCTCTAATCAACTTATATCCTATGGGTATATGTCTCAATAGAATATAGGTAGATCAGTGAAGCTTAGTGCTTATAAAACGAAGATACCAGAGTTAAGTTATGGCAAGAATATCGTGACTTCTCGGAATTTTAAATTTATCCCTTCAGTGTTCGGTTGCATTTGTCCCTTTCGGTTTCGTTTCATTAATTCTTTTCCAGATTATTAATTATTTTTACCTATTTTTTAGTGTGGAACCAGTGTCAGCGGCTTCCAGGACCAGAATTTGTGAGTAAATTCAGTAGTAATTTTACTTACGAAATGATTAACATTATAGTCATTATAAGTCCGAATATGATTACACATAATAATAAGTCCGGATTACCAATATCACCGATAACCGAATCAACATATCACCGTATTAAACATATGGAAACATTATAAGCCGGATATTAAAGGATTATTTTAATTTAATGAATGTGCATATAAAATGACGACTATTCTGAATTTTTTATCGAATAATTTTAAATCGCATTCAATATATAAAGTTAATTAATATCGCATCGGGTAATAAAAAAATGATTAAAATACCGTGTTTTCGGGTTTAATGGCAAATCTTGCTACACACATTTAAAAAAAAAATAACAAAATTTTGGTGTTGTAAATTCAAGTAACAATATTTTGACATTAGAAAATTGGAAATTTCTAGTAAAATTTCCTGCATAAATATTTCAATTTTATGGGATTTTTCCTTTTTGTTAAAATAACAATGATGAAATAAGAAATGCCGGGAACTTTTAATTCGAGTGAGTGTAGTTTTTGAAAAAGAGTCTTGGAAATCGGTTCGCTTCACTATGCGATGCAGTCATAAAATTGTGAGTTACAATATTTTAATATAATTTTATTCTATTATATCTGTGGCTCCAAGCATTAACCGCTTAAGTCGTTTTTTGCAATTTTTCAGGAGAGCGATTTAAAGTTTTATA
>JANTOP010043768.1:0-10377 GCA_027564815.1 Symmerus nobilis | reverse complement strand
AATTAAAATGACTATTTAGTTGTATATTTCCTACGATTTTTTTTTTACAAAAATCAACTATGTCTCATTGTTTAATAATACCATTATCGTTTGTCAACGCAAAATTAAACAACGATTGTAGTCGATTTTACCAATGGAATTTTATCCGTGCACTAACTCAAAGCATGATGAGAATGTATGTATGACTTCAAAATCTCAAAAAAACGCACAGCGTAAAACTCGAATATATAAATAAAATGCAAAAAGTATTCTAAAATTTCCTAAAGAAAATCGGATGAAGTTCTTTAAGGGGGAGCAATCCCCTTAGAATTTTCCAAAAATCGTTTTTTTCACACATCGAAAGTATAATATATTGAGAATAGGAAGAAGGATGAATCGATATATATTAAATATGTTATTATCGGAAGGATGAGAAATATGCGTAAATAAACTACTTTTTTTTAGATAAAAATTGTCGAGAAAATAGTCGAAAATTTGAACATTTTATTAAACAGCCTACTAAATTTTTAATTTTGTACTTTTTTATAATTTTACAGGTTTGTTCTTCCGCTGTACTTGTCTGTAATCGAAAAATATTTTTGTATTTTGTTTCGGGTCAATAGTAAAATTATGACAGATGCAGCACTTTTCGATGTCACAACAAACACGCCTAAAGATATACCCTACATCGACGCCATTTTGTTTTATAAAAAATGAAATAAAATTTTGTTCAACACTTGAAAGTTGTAATAAAGTAATGTCACAATTTCAAAAAGATGCGATTATTTTATCACCTTCAAAAAAATTCATGAAAAATGACTGATTTTCGGCCGTCTAAAGTGATTGCTCCCATTAATTGTTCAATGGATTTATAAAGCTTCCTGAAACTAAATGAAATTGAACGCTTCGAAAGGTTAGTTCAACGCTCCCCAAAATATCAATAAATATTTAAGATAAAACTTTGGGTGCTACCTAGCAGCTAATTTCATTGATCCAATAGACTTATGCAATTTTAGATGCTCAAAGTGCTATTTAACAATCCAAAAACTCTACAAACGATACCCAAATTTCGATAAATTTGGTATTTCGTAAAAGAAAAATCTATATCACCTGGAAACATATAAAAGCTCTGCAAAGTCTTGAGTTTATTTGAATGAATAAAATTGGAATATTCAATTCGAGTGCTCTAATTTAAAGCTAATAAATTTTGTAAAATTAAATTATTTCAATAAAGCAAATATTCATTTCTTAAATGTGTTTTTTGAGTTATTTTTTCAAATTTGCATAAATTGTAATGTGCAAACTTGTACCCCAATTTATTTCATTTTATTCGCTTTTTTGTGCACCGGATAGATTTTTTTGAAAATTCTGAGCGCGCTAAGAAATTTATAACAATTTTTGATTTCGATTTAAATTCTCTAGTTAATTTCTTGTTCTTTTTTGGTCTACATTTTTAAATACCAATTTTTGAAAAGCAAAATTTGGCCGAATTAGCTCAATATTTCTTCCTGAACAATCGATGAGGTTGTGGCCAATTCATTTTCACGATTTGGCAAAAAAAAGCGAGTAATGGGCTTTTAAAAAGTTCTTGATCGTCTTTAACAATTTTCGATCAATTTCCTTCCCCTTTTCTTCTTTTTTTTTTATCAAAATTTTCAAACAAAAACTCGTAAAGGCAATGGGCTCGATTGGGCCAAGATTTTACAAAATAAAATTGTCTGATCAAGTTGAGCCATCAAGAAATACATTATTTGCCTACACCTAATTTTTGCTATTTTTTAACTAAAATTTCAAATGTCACATTTCAAATGATAGTGTCACAAAAATACTGAAGTCCCAGATAAGTTTCATTACGACTGGAAAAATCTAATCATGCCGATTTTTTTCTGTATAAATACTGAAAAAATTACTGAATTTGTAAAAAATGTTAAGCGTCGATTTTTGATGAGCATTTACAAGGGACAAAATATAAAAAAAGCTACTTTCTCAGGAGAAATTAAAATCTTCAAAGTTCGAAGTGATATCATTTAAAGGATAATTTGGGAGAATAAATTACATAAATATTTCACACGGGTTTCCTACAAATTTCATTTTTAAAATAATGCCAAAAATCGGCCCTCCTGCATAATACATAATTTCTACAGATAAAAATTAGTATATTGCGGTTTTGTTAATATTTCAAATGTGCTCTGCGCCTACTGCGCATTATACTGCACGCCACTGGCTTATAATTGGTCGCAAATAAATAAATAAATAAATAAATAATAAATCAAATTAAAGAATTTCAATTGGAGACCTTTTAATGTAAAATCTGGTACACCTTAAGCCATGTCGGGGTCCTTCCCTAATCTTTATCCATTCATATAAGTTCTAATTGGCTTATCACTCTTCCTGACATTTTTCTTCGGTCTTTTAATATTTCTATATATTTTTTTCTGAAAAATATGATGTCAAAATTTAATTGATAAATAATTAAATTAATGAATTAATAATTAAATACGGAAATTAATGAATAAATCAACTTCCGATAAATTGCGATTCGATTATCCGTCCAATCAATTAATTTTCGATGCTCTGTTTTCTATAAATTGTTTGAAAATAAATTTAAATTTTGATATTTTTCGAGGAATATAATTTTATTAGTTATACTTGAAATTTATCAAATATCGAATTTTGGACTTGAGTTGAATTACAGATTTGGATAGCTGTATGGGTTCTGAAACATTAAAAAATTGTAATATTCGGTAATTCTTTAAATAATTCGTTAGAAAGAGATATTACTAAGGCATGTATATAGATTATTTAAAAATGTAAATATCTCATAAATATTCTTTCGATAAGATCGTTCTAAGACATTCCAATTATATTTAAACTTCGTTAACTAATGAATAAATTCAAATTTATTTTTACTGAAATTTAGATTCATTTTTTTTCGGTTCGTTTAATTATTTCCGCCTGATAATCACAAAATTAAAATGTATAATGCAAATATTGGCTAATATTAAAAGAAATTGTCTGTCAAAGGTATTCCACAAAATTTCTTTTATATATCAGATACGGATGGCTATATAATACCTACATAATTTCCATTCACCTTTCAAATGAATAATTATACGAAGCTAGACGTTAAACTAAAAGGATAGAAAGGGAATACCTTTCTTTAAGCTTATTACAGCGATAATATCGATCCTTTCTATATTATATTAGTAAGCTGATTTTTCAGAATTTTAATACCAATTCTTCATTAAATGATTTCTTTTGAATAAACAAGGTTACTGCGAAACTGTAATTTTTACGGATCATTGGGCGCAAATTTTTTAATCCAAAATTGAATCAATTCAATTGAAAAAGTTCATAACATCGCATTGGCTCATATTGTAAAACGGATCAAATTCATATTGTTTTTATGGATTTTCGAATCCATTTCAATGGTTGCCTTTTCGTACTTTAGTTTTAATTAATTTTTCCTCTATATTACCAGTCAGATTATTTCTATTTTGTCTAGTATATGTGGCTTTTGCATCTAAATTTGTATGAAATTCATGTTTCTGGCGTACAAGAGGGAATAACGAGTTTATTGTATAGGAAATTATTAAAAAAAAAAAATGGAAAGAAAACCGCAGAATTGAAAAACGTAGAAAAACATAATAAAATTTTCCTATTTTGAACGCTCTAAATATTCTGTTAAAAGGCTAACCATTATGCAATTGTTTAGTTTGGTAGTGGTGACGATTATGATTATAAAATGTACGGAGCGCATTTTCTACAGTTAGAAGAACATTTTGAAAAAATTGTGGAGAGTGGAGTTAAATTGAGCAGAACACACTCACTAAAAGATTCCTAAATAATTAGTAGGAAAAAAAACAATTTAGAAATCATAAAATAGAATAATGTCCAACAATATCAGATTAGAGGTTATCTGAATTGATATCTCTCCTTTGTGCTCCAATAACCCTTACTATCTCCTATGCATTTTATGAATGCATAATGAAGTCTAAACAAAAGAAATACACTACATAAATTAAAAATTTATTATGAAAAGAAAAAAGAAAAATTAAAATGGTTTAAAATGAAGGCTAAAATGTTTGTTTTGCATTTTATTTCATTCATTTTTTCCCGTTCATTTTCGTTTGGATAAAATACGAATTGGTAATTGAAAATCTTATTCTGGAAGTCGCCACAAAACATTTTACGTCGGGATGCCCATCTATACTTCTACAGAATGTTCCATGTTTTCATTATAATACAGAAATTTTTTTAAATAAATGTTTGTTTAACATGTTTTATTTATTTGATTTTCCAAAAAACATTTTTTTCTTATATACTTGTACAACTGTTTTAAATTGAAGACATTTCTGTTCTAATTTTATTCTAACAGAATTAATTACTTAAAATTATGAATGGAATTACATACCAGACCAGTAGCTTAAAATATACTTTTAAATACATCTTTTGTAGGAAACGCCTTTAATTAATGTACATTCTTAATGTCTGATACTAAATGTACCATTAGCCGGCAATAATTTTAATTTGTATTCATAAAATTCAGTTATAAAATCAATTAAAATAATATTGAATAAATTTAATTGAAAAATTAAAAGAGGCTTAATAGCCATCCATTTATATAAACTTCGCAGGGGTGGTTAGGTTACTTAAAGTATAGCTTCAATTAACATGATAAGAGTTTGTATATAGATAATATATAAATATACTTATAAATAGATAGATATTCAAAGTAGCATAAATTATATTATACTATTTTGATGTTTTTAATTGTTTTCTAATGTTAAAATTAATGAATTTCTCTTTGTTATAAGGAAAGTTACCCTAAACGCTTTTGTCTTTCCGATTAATCTAATTATGGAATAGGGAACATTTTTTCCATAATATTAATATGTTTAATTATTATACCCACCTTTTATAGGTGTGTGATGGATATTGTGGTTGAGACTATTAAGTGGTCGGGAAACTCTGTTCTTAACTGCTATGGAAAAATTAATAATCCCATTATGGAAAATTAGTTAAATATTTAAAATTAATATCGTAAAAAATACCAAGCAAGTATATAAGTAGAAATTATTTTTATTTAGTTGATTTTTGGTATCTCTTATTCCAAATGGATAGGGTTATGTAATGTATTCCATTCCTTTAGTATACTATTATCTTAAATACCCTTTTAGATTTTCATATTGGTCTGTAAGTTTCTGTATCATATACAGAATAACTTTGAATCATTTTACAAATCATTGAAATTGAAAATTTTTGGAAAAGCCCCAAAAAAGTTCCAAAAGCTCATCGAAAGCTTTAAATTAAAATATTATTTTAGTCAGTATGAAATTTAATTTTCTTCCCAAAAATTTAAACTTAAATGAAAGCCGAAATTTTCGTTAAAAAGCTCCGTGGAAAATATAAATCTCTACGAAAGCTTTAATGAATTGAATTGAATTGAAGGCAAATTATCAGGAAGGAATTGATTGTCCTTGTTTACTCTTTCTTGAATAATTCATCCATTGGCCTGAAATTTTGCATAGATATACGATTTCAATGAGCTTTCGGGATTTTTGAAGTATTTATTTGGGAAAATATGATATTTCATGAAAGGATTGATATTTGGATAGAAAACAGATTTTAAAACGTAATTAATTAAGTTCGAAACTTAAAGCTTTTTTTGAGCTTACAATGGTCTGAGAAAGCTTTTACCGAAAATGCGACATATTATCTAAATTTAATGAATCAAATTAAAATTGGATTCTAAATTATATAAAATGATATTTTGATTTTAAGCTATCAATGAGCTTTCGAGATTTTTGGAGCTATATTTTGGAAATAGTTAAAATTTCGTTAATAGGGCGTTATCTTGACAGAAAATAGATTTTTAAACGGGAAAAATGAAGCTCGAAACGAGGTTTCGTTGCGCTTTCAATAGTTTGGATAAGCTTTCTGCGAACATTTCATATTTCATTTAAATTTAGTGAATCAGATAAAAATTCGATTCCAAATGATATAAAACGACATTTTAATTTTAAGCTTTCGAGCTATTAGAAGCTTTTTTTTGGAGGAAATTGAAATTTCGTTAAAGAAACGTTTATTTGGATAGAAAAGAGATTATAAAACGTAGAGAATTAGGTTCAGAAAATAAAACTTTCTGGGAGCTTTTAAGTTTTTGTAGAGCCTTTGTACGCAAAGTTTAGTTTTGATATTTTTGTATTTTTCCTCGACTAATTTAGAAACTATCTGCATCATTACATTTTTTTTGTATCCGAAGAATATTATAGGGATTCAAATTTCTCGGTGCGAGCATTTTCGAATTTCTGATTTTTCTTACTTAGATAATTTTCAAATTTTCCGAAATATTGAATTTGTGTATTTTTACCTAACTGTCCAAGCAACTTTCTGAGTTTTTACATTTTTTCCATTCAGAAGAAAATATTTGGCTTACAATCGAGTATTGTACTCTTGGATAAAGCAACCTGATATGAAAATGGCTGTACCATTTTGATAAGGATTTCTGATAACAAAAACGCATTCTGCACACCTTATCGAGATGTTAACCGCACGCCACTGATATTATATACATAATATAACCCGATTATAAATATTCACCGTCCGTTAAAAGAAATTAATTTTAAGCTATTCACAAATGAAAAATGGGGATTACTAAGAGTATATAACCTATGACCTCTCAACTTCTGAAATTCTTTTATTATCCAAACACTTCACTCGTCTGTTAAAATAAAAACGTTCAGCGTCAAGATTCATTCATTGACTTGAAATGAAATATTAAGCTTTGTTTTCCAACCAACTGAATAGAAAAAAAAACCATAAAATTTAGAATTGTGTAATAAATAATATGGGTAACAAAAAAAAAATGATGAGAATAGAGCAGGTTTTTTAAGGGTCATTGACATAAAGGTTTATCACTCCAAATGAATGCAGGTATTTCTATTTTTATACCTATACCTACCACATATTTTGAACACATTAAGCACAATTATCTGATTTAAAAAATCAGTCATATGCAAGAGCTATGCTAAAAAAAAGTCATTATACATTTCAACTAGCTATACCATTAAATTTTTTTACAAGGTAAAATATAAAATGCTATATCATCCAAATCTCCAAATATGTTGGGATGGAAAAACAATTTATCTTTATTAAATTCATCTCCTAAAACGGGACTACAAGTCCTTTTTGATCATTCTCGAGTTTTATCCCAGTCATTTCCAGTTTATCCCGACAATTTAAGAATTTTTCCTACATCTTTGCGCTACTTTCTATTCATTTTCCTTATATAGTAATTATAAATATAATATATAATAGCGAGATGCACATAAAAACGTTTGAATAAGAAAGGAATTTTTTTATGGACTGACGACTTCTCTAGGACCGTTAAGTAGTTATGAACATGATGTTGTTTTTTTTTACTACTCAATATTAAAAATATAAATCTAGAATAAACAGATTTTTATTAAGTAAATATTAAAGGCTGTTGCATTAGTTATTCCCGTAATTTGAATCCCATTTATTCCAATATAGCAAAAAAGGAAATAAAAAACAATATATCCTGGTAACAATATATATACTGGGTCCAATTGAAATACTCGGGTGTTTGTTTTATTTTGATGGAAATTAAATTTCCCGGCATGAATTGTGCATTGTGGGCGGTTTTGATAGCTTGTCTCGTTTAATCCACATTATTTATTGGGATATTCACTGTTCTATAAAATATGGAAAAATTTTAAATTCATATTTTTGTTTGTACAGATGGAGTATGGTGTGGATGCATCCCATTAAATATTGGTGTATATTCTGGAACAAAATATTTATAATTTATTGAAGAATAATACTTTTATGTATATTATTATATGCGATACATTTAGTATGCAAAATAAATGCGATAAAATATTGGTATTATTATATTGGTAACGTGTGTTTCAAAATGAAGTATAGAAGTCCAAATATATCCCATACTCTTATCATATTTTCATGATTCTTTGGTTTGTCAATAACCACAAGTTGAAAAATATATTTTAACTCCAATTTAATAAAAAGTTTAGAAAATTAAGCTCTAACAGCTAATAGAAAATTTCTTTATCTAAAATCAACGCAAGAAACATTATCAGGGCAAAGAAGTTTTACTTTCATGAATCCAAAAATTTGACAAAAAATTTAACCCAACAAAAAAAATATAAAAAAATACGAATTATGAAATTTCATAACAAGACAATTTCAGTTAATGTAATAAAAATAGTAGAAGTTTCACAACTTGAAATATTTCACTACTGAGAATAAATTTTCCAAAAATGATTTCGAAAAATAGGTCCGTAGGTTGGCCCATTGTCAAACGCATGGTTTTTTAGTAGAGAAAAGAATGTGCTGTATATCTGTTACTACACATATATTTTCCAAAATTTTGAGAGAATGAATATACAAAATATTGGGTTGTCGCAAAAGAAGTTCTGTTCACCCAGAAATCCCAGAAATTCTCTAGTGACGAGATAATGGTTCTACCGAATAAATGGCAAAAGGTTATCGATAAAAATGGCATAAATTTAGATTAATTCAAAATATAAGAAAAACCTCTATGAATGTCGACTAAACTTTTCTCAATACTCTTTCGACAACCCAATATTATTAAATTTTTTTTAATTAGGATAGCATTTACTTCAACAGAACTACTTATACTAAGCAGAAGAAATTAATGCAATAGCATTTGAGTGCACTAACGTGTTAATAATAAGTCAAACAAACAGCAAGGTAAAACACCCAAGAAATTATAAATACGTGGGTGGACCAACTTACGAACCGGGCCAACCTATGTACCTCTCCCCTACTTATTAAAATTGTAATAACTCGTATACCAATAAATGGATTACAATGTAATTTTGAGGACATCTTCTATATGTTTCTCCACATACATCTAGAATTCTGAAATTGATTTTCGTAAATCAATAAAATAAATAATTCAATTACCTAAATTGTATGTCAACTATATAAATGTATGCATTATTATATAAATGACTAAACTTTTCAAAATGTTTCCACCGCCTTTATGTAATGTATGATTTTAAATTTAAAAATAAACAAAACCTTAAGGGGTCTTCTCACTTTAGACGCTAAAAAAATGCTATTCTCATGAATTTTTTTGATAGGTTTATATTATAGATATTAATTTCAAAGTTGGTTCTAGATTCAATATGTTAATGACTATACCTCATATCATACGGTTTTTGGTATGTGAAAAAATAACAAAATGGCGGACTTTTTTTGAAAAAAGAAAACGTGTTTTTAACGATTTTTGGCAAAAAAAAAAAATAGTAAATATCAAAATTAAGAAAAATCCTTTATATGCGCTATAGCTATAGTTGTAAAGAATATATGGTTAAAATTTCATAAGGATCGGTTCAGTAGTCGAAGTCGTAGTAGTAGAAGTAGTCGAAGATTTTATCAACAAGGCGTCGAAAAACATTGTTGAAAAACGCGTTTAAATTGTAAGGGGCCGGGACCAAAGGGGGTAACTTTGGCTTGGAAAGGCTGTAGATTCCTCCGATTTCATAAAATTTTAGTATGATACTTTTTGATATGCATACTTTCGAAAAATGTAAAAACAAAAAAATCGATATTTTGAAAATTGTAAAGTATCCTTAACGGAAACGCGTCAAAAGTATGTGTTTACATAATTTTAACATAAAACTTCACTCAAAAAGTGAAATATTCTTTTACAAAAAATTTGCTAGAATAAAATATTCAATAAATCGCAGAACATATCACACAAAGAGAATTAAAACTAGAAAATAACATTCAGCAAAATTTCATTTAATAATATTTTTTAAGGAGTATAACAGCAAAACATCGGGAAGGTTTAAACTAAGGTTGTATTCATTAGGTAATTTTGAATGTTTGGTATATAAAATATTCCTTTATTAAATAATCTAAGTTACAAAACTTTCGATTATTTTCTCAATAAGACGATTGCGGTCAGATAGACATCTCCGCCATATTTCATCTGAAACAAGAAATCTATGTTTCGTTTTGTAGTATGTGACTAATGTCACAATGTTTGTGACTGATTTTGAAAATTTTACATTAACGCGTTGGGTTTTCACATAAAATTCCGGACAAATTGAACAAATCGGTCTTTGAGGTATTTCTACCACGGATTCTGAAATACTGTTTTGAGAAAAATAGACATACATTTTATCAAATAGAATAATAATAGAATTGTTGTGTTAGGCAGTATTATCAAGTTAGAAGTTCCTATTCTCAAGATGAATTTCGATTTGGTTAACAGTTTATATAATTGGACCGAGTTATGCAACAGCCGACTAAGCGACAAAACCCAAACTTTACAGGAGAGCTCTTTTAGCAAAAGAGTGTACTGAAACTTATTCGTGAGAT
>JANTOP010043757.1:0-10377 GCA_027564815.1 Symmerus nobilis | reverse complement strand
CCGCAATAGGGTTGCAAGATGGCAATCGAATATTACAATTGTAGTACGATAAATTCTTATTCAGAGTTCATGGCAAAGCAACGTTTGCCGGGTCAGCTAGTAATCTATAAAATCAAAAATTCGTAAAGGTTCGCACCAGAGCTGTGGAGTTGTAACGAAATAGATGTAACTCCAACTCCGAATCCGACTCCGGAAATTTGAAAGGGACGACTACGACTCCGACTCCAGCTCCTACTCTAAATTCCTACAAATTTTACTGATTTCTTCTTTTTTTTACTCTTGCTGTGTTACCGACAGCAATTCATCATTTTATAGTATTTTATTTAATGAAACTATAATCGCCCGCACTCGTGGCATGTTTCCTCTTTATTCATTCTCGAAGATTAAGGGGGGCAATAGATTTAGTTGACCTAATTTTGGCCTATTTTTAAAGAATTTCTTGTTTTGATAATATTTTTAAGCATTATACAAACAATTTTATTTTTTTATAATTAATCCAAAATGGCGGAATTATAGCCCAGTATTCAGTGAAGGTCGCGGCAAAAGTTGTCAACTGGTGGAACTTCCTATTGTCTTGATGCTTTTAGCAAGAAATACATTTCTTTGTCATTATGAATGTTATAATTTCTATATGAGTCTAAAAAAAATTGAAAAAAAATTCGCGACTTCAGACACTTTTTAAAACCTCGGGTTTTAGACTACATTTTTCAATTGTTTTTCTTCAAAAAAAATTTTTTTTACGATTTTTCAAAACTTCGAGGTTTATTAAGATATTATACAATAGAAAAATTAGATTCCATACTACCTAAAATAATATAATAATTAGAAGCTTTCTATGAGCTTTTGGAACTTTCTTAAAGCTTATTCAGAAAATCTTCAATGTCACTGATTTTAAATTAATTAGGATGGAAAATAAATTGTAAATTGTATAAATACTTATCCAATACGATGACTCCACGTCGATGGATGGATACATCTTAGAAAATAAGACTTCAACTACCACATACCTTTCACTAATCGGAAGAATCCCCAGATATGTGAACCGTAGGCCAGATTTCGAGACTTTAGTTGTAGCACCTCTCCTTACCCCTAATAATTCAATACAAAGTTGATAACAAAATTAGTAAAATGATTCAAAGTTATTAAACATAAGCCTTCTGCGCATTAGACTGCACGCCACTGAAGCGTATTCTCCCATTAGAAGCATGCTTCAAAATGATACTAATGGCCATCTCAAATATTCAATCTTAAATTGATTGAAATTGTTAATAGAGGAGATTTGCCCTTTTTATACTATAGTCTACTTGGCTATACTAGTATAAAAATCTCATTTTAGAGTTAGTTTTAAAATCGTATGTTGGAAATTTCAACAATTCATGCATATTTGACAAAGGTTTAAAGGCGCTACCAGGTTATTATGCTACTTACACAAAAATAATTATGAAACCTTATCTATTAGAGGTGTTACCAAATTTCTGTCCATTTTTTTTATTCACCTATTTCGGTTTTAGCAGAGCTTGTATACAAAATACACAATATTATTATATTTCATAAGTGCTTAAGAGATTAAACCGAATTCCTTCAGCTATTAACCTTTTTCTTTCCAAACTCTTTATATTCAGAAATCCGTCATCTTTAATATCTCAAAAATAAAATAAAGAATATGTCCATCAAACCATGAGACTTTATTTACAGAAGTTAAAGACCGGTAGCCCAAAAATTCCGACGTATATAATAATACACTATTATAAACACCTTAATGACATAATCAACATACCTAAAATCTATATATAATTTAGCCTGAAGAAAGGAAAACGCTAAGCTATCAACTTATATATCTATGGATTATTGTATAGTTATAGTTAAGATGGTAGAGAAGGTTATATATGAAAGAACGAATTCTTGAAAGTTTAAACAATAATCGAATTAGATGATGGAAAAAAAATCTCTGCAACATCTTCTGTTTATCTTTAAAGATCAATTTGACAACAAATATTTTTTTTTAAATGCAAGAAATGATTATCTACTTATATAGTTACGGTACCTCATAGTATTTGGATAAGGTATATTATATGATAAAGTTAATATAGGGATTATTAATTTATTATTTTCCGTGATGCATATAGGATGTATAAAATTCGTTAAATTATTAGCTTCTTTGTCACTCTAAGTCTAAATGTGAAAGTAATTTCTAGATTGAAGGCATTGTTTGTGGTAGCAAATAATTCATTCGGTTTACTTTGGAAATAATCACACTTAATTTAATATTTAGGAGGGTGATTTTCGGGACATAATTCTTAAAGAAAGTAGCATCAAAACTTTAAAACCGATTTCTAATTAGAGGTTTCATCCTGTGTTGTAGAAGAATCTTTCACTAATTTAAAATATTAGATTGAAATTTGGAAAAATTACTACTATTGGTGAATTTGGAAAGAGATCACACCGATGGCCGATGGGTTTAATTTATTCGGGAGTATTGATCAAGGTTGCTTATATGGCGTTCCCCAAATTCGCATGGAAATTTTAAACTGAAAACAATAAAGTATGAAAATAAATTGTAATTTTAACCGGATATTCTAATATTATAAAAAAAAAAGAAACACAAATAACATTGTTTAATTTGGTTATTTAAGAAGCGGATGGAAGTACATTGACGTTAAATTTGTTTAGATTTTCTAACATTGATAGGTTTCTATATCTCTTCCAACATTGTTGTAAAAACTGTTTACTTAAAATATCTACACATTTAAAACTTAAACTAAAAAAAAGTTATTTGAATACTTGGTTGATGATTCGATGATTGGAATTTGATGGCGTGTGCCATATTAGTTACAATCTGATACAATATTTTATGTATAATATTTTAATCTTGGTTAATATATTATCTTTTACTGACAATAGTTATATACAGATACACCTGCAACAGAATACAAGAATTCGTTGTTTTTGACGGTTTTACCTGTATATATAATACGAGTATGTTATTGCAATCGTGTGTTTTATTGATAATTTTATCTTTAAATTATACTCATTTTTTTATGCTGATCGTTTCCATGTATAAATACAGTCAATCACGAAAATATGTTAACATAAGGCAGACAATTATTCCCAGAAAATTTCTACAAAATCTTGCATTAATCCAGCGAAATATATATGGATAATTTCATCTTTTACTTTATTAATACTCGTGAAAGCAGTTATCATTGTATAATGCATGCACAATGCACATCCTGATTTATGTACCTGTTATTACATGAATCACACTTATTAACGGTTAGATTTTTTTTCCAAAGTAATGGCCGTTACTAGTTACACATTTGTCCCATATTTCGGATAGCTTGTGAATTCCCTGCCAAAGAAAAACTGTCCCGTTCTTCTGGTTTCCTGTCCTGACTTCTGTCCTATGCTGGTCCTTAATCGATTAAAGCATGGTTCAAATTGATGAGATGTTATTGGTAGCATGCCGTTTTAACAATTTCGCCAAGTTTTATGAGCTTACGGTACACTAAACCCTTTTGATCCCACCAGATGCAGATTATTGCTTTCTTCCTGAAAAGATTTGGTTTTGATGTTGATGTTGATGGCTGGCTTGGACTAACCAATGAAGTTTTGCGTTTAGCGTTCTCGTAGTATATCCACATTTCGTCACAATCCGATACAAATAAGTCTTGTACTCGAACCTCAGAAGTAAAATTACATTTGTGTTTCAGCGCAGCTCCATTTGTCTCTCATTGAGTTCGTGGGGGACTTTCTGGCTTTTAAAATCATTACCATGGCGTTTAAACGTTTTGTGATTACCCTTTGTGCAACATTTAACTGCTCCTCCATCTGCTCTTGAGTTTGCGCGCTATCTTCATCCAATAAACCCTTTTGACAACTACTAAAACGTTTAAACCACATCTCACATGTATTAATGTGTGGAGTGAAGTCGCCATAGGTTTCCACGAGCAAACGCCAGCTCTCGGCTGCACTTTTCTTCTGATTAAAGTACAAACGAAATGCTTGCCGCAAATGCTCCTTCGTTGGTTCAAAATTCGACACTTTTCGCGCGTACTATAGAATGATACGTTCATTTTTGGGATTAATGACATATACCGTCTGAAAGCACGGTGACAGCACAACAAAACAGCGTAGACGTTAAATAGAAAAAATGCGTATAAAGGGTGTCCCAAAATTAATGCAAGATTTGAATTTGCCGCCATTTGTGCAGTAAGTTGTTGGCAACCTTAAAAAAAAACAATTTGACAGCTAAGAGTTTAGGGTTAGTATAAATAGAGCGTTACACGATACAACAACGTGTTTTCATTATTGAACAATATATCAAAAATTGGTTACATACAAATTGGATTGTTACTGTTGCCTGATGTCGCGACATGAAGAGTCGCACAGTTCTTTTCTGCCGAAATTGGATGATATTGATGTGGCCGATGTGTGGTTTCAACAAGACACATGCCACAATGCCACATGCCATACAGCCCGTGAAACAATTCAATTACTGCATGAGACATTTCCTGGTCGTGTACTCTCTCGTTTCGGGTATCAGAATTGACGCCCTAGATCGTGTGATTTAACACCGTCAGATTTCTTTTTATGGGGTTATTTGAAGTCAAAGGTCTATGTCAACAAGCACACAACCACCCGTGCCTTACAGGAGGAAATTAAACGCTGCACAAACGAAATTAAGCCACATTTATGGAGAATGGTCATGAAAAATGTGGACAAAAGAGTGCTTATGTGCCAGCTAAGCCGTGGAGGCCATTTGCCCGATATGTTATTCCATAAATAACCCTATAGAGTAAGTAAACAATCTATAGAGTAAAAACTGTGTTTTCTACTTAATTTAAATCTTGCGTTAATTTTGGTACACCCTTTTCCTTCGGTTACGCCCTTTTAACAAAACCCACATGAATTTAGTTCTAACTGGTAAACTGTTCGATCCTCGTATATAACATTATAATTTAGAACCAATGGGAGACAACCATTTTTTGATCGGAAACGATTTTTTTCTATTAATTTGTATTTTGGCATCAATAGACTCCAAAAAATATTGACTCTTGATCCAAGAATGATAGCAGAGCAGAATAGGTGTGGATGGATCCGGGCAGTGTTGGGAACCACTATTCAGCTTGGGAATTGAATACCAAAATTAATGTTAGATGGTGTCTGATGTCAAATTGAGAGTTGTTTCTTATCTCAAGTAGCATATGTCAAAACCAGTGCTGGGAACCAATCAGTGGGAAACAAATAAATTCGGCCCAGAAAATATGAAATCCACTAGACACGGTAGGATGGGGGTAACTTATGACGGAGTAGATTTGTCGTGAAGGGGTTTGAGGAGGAAGGGTATTCTTAAGATTACTAGTTATTATTTGTAGAAAATAATTATTAATTCAATAATATACTCATACAGTAAAATGTATATACCAGCGAATACAGCTTAATGAGCAACAATCTTTTACAGGAAAGTAAGAATGCTTCAAGGGAAATTCTGATATCGGTTCGCGTTCTGTAAATTCAATAACTTCTGGCCGTCTGCACATGTCCGCTTTTTCTTTCTTTAAAATTATTTTTATAAAACGGTCATTAATTTAAAAAAATTTCTAATTTTAGCAAATTAGCACTTATAATTATTTATTTTTTCTAATTAATTTTATATAAATCATACATTATTAATAACTAAATCTATTGCCTAACCCTATATTATATTGCCATTCCTACTCCATATCCACTATTTCATTATTAACCGTTTTCCACTATTCCTCGAAGAGTTACTACACGTAATAGAAAACGACGGTTACTACATATTTAGGAAAATTGTAAAGATGGTCTCACTTCAAAAATTCCCTGATTAATTCTCTAATCTCATTCCCATGAGATTATGCAAACATTCTCGATTCCCATGTTTTTTATTTATTTGTTTATTATAATTCCTTCAACATCCCTTTATGGCCGGCCTAACTGACTATAAATACAATTATTATTTTGGAATTGGCACAAATGGCAGTGAATATAACAATTAAAAGTTAGCAATAAAATTGTATATTAATTATATAAATTAGATCTGCCGTTGCTCACCACGTTAGATCGTCCCAAAGCATTTCATTGTTGCTCTTGTGATACAAGTGTCAAAACAATAATTTCCTTTATTCACTGTAGTAGCATTATTATTCAACATAATTCATGACGTGTGATGACGTCAACTGATTTACTGATCACGTAATATCCTACTCTGAGCAATCAGTAATTGCTTACCAAGTTTATGGTAGGTAACTTACTTTCGAGATCCAGTGTATAAGGTAAGTTTTTTAAATTACTTTTATATCTTTATATACTAAACCGGTCCGGCAAAAATTAGACTTGATCGAGGCCTTATATTCAACAACCTCTATCTCCAAAAACATTATTTTCCAAAAGAAAGGGAAATATTATAGTTTTATTATACAATATAAGACTCATATTATTGTCTTATAAGTTATCTATCAATAAATTTGAAGTGATTTAATTCTTGTTAGTAAATAATTTTGTACATGAGTGAATTTTCTTAAAAATAGTATTTCGAGGTTATTGAGTATGGGTTCAAAAAATTAAGTATACATACTTATTTGTATTTATTTACATATTTAGTCGTGTCCAACATTGCAAAAAAAAATTTTATTTGCAAAAAACCACATCATCAGTGGTCTGGTCATCATTCTATAGTAATAATGGATAGGGATATCAAATTCGTATATTATTTGTTTTTGATTATCAACGAGTATTTGATTTTTTTCTTCTTCTTTCGATCGATATTTTATCACAGAAAAATGCCGAATCGCAAGTCGAAAAAGAATATTTATAAGATAATCACTTGAATAATATAGCGATCTCTAACACGTTTTTTTATATTGTTTTACATTAAAAAAAATCGAAATTAGCAAAATCAATTAGAATATTGCTTAAATTAACATAGAAGAAAGGAATCCCTAATGAAAAGTAATAGCGTTTTAAGTAGCCGATTTTTGTCACCAAAAAATAAATGACTCTAAACGGTATAACAGACATTTCATATAATTTGAAGACAAACTTTAACTATTATGAGGAATTAAAACGTGAACTTATTTAGATGTTAAATTAGAATAAGTTTTATATTTCTTTGTTTAAACACAACCCTGGTAATATATCTTTCTATTTTACTGGTTCATTCAAAATGATTCTAAACAATAGACTCAAGGGACGAACCCTATATACGTTTGGATACCATAGCAAATTTCATGAAACGGCGATAGGATTAGCTTTCTATACAAAGATGATTAGTATAATAGATAAAGTAATTATCTATAAAAGATTAGCTTGCACGATTTTGGTTTTGGTCTGATAATTCATTTTTATTTAAATTATTGGCACGCTTTTCTGATTGTTAACAATTTTTTATTTATCTTTTATTTTCATTATTTATTCCAAAGTTTAAATGAATAATTACGTACACTCTTCTGAGTACAATATAATTATTTTTAAATTCCAAATATATTTGTAACTTTACAGTTTATTTCATTCATCCGTTCATTTACTTTTACTCACTTTTATAGTATTTGTACGTAAGTATGATGTTTCACCGGAAATATTCTATTTGTTCGGATATTACGATTATTTAGTTTGTGTATAAATGGTCGGCATTATTAATTATTTCAATACTTATCCATGACGGCAAGGAATATCGGTTAAAACTATTTTTACAAAATTGAAGAATTCGTATTGGGAGACTCTTAACTTACGTGGGTAACTGAACTTACGTGGGTATTGCACTGTTTCTTCTGAAAATTCTAGACAGCATTCTGACCTTCTCAAGACTCTTAATCATCGAGAGGAATTTTGAAAAATATAGCATATATGATGCAGTATGGATAGCTGGGAGTAAGTTACTTATATTGCCATGTATCACCCAACTAACATAGTAAAGCAAGATTGTCACAGGTTTTTCTCCCCATATCTTGTTAGCCTTATATAAAATGATATATCCCAATAAGCATTTCAGACTACCAATCTCGTCAACTTATTCATGCTGTCAAAAATTAGTTGATTCGATTTGTATGGAAAAAATCTGTTTATATCTGTCTAATTATGGTTTTATGTGAGCACTTTAATATTTCAATATTTCGTAAATGCGATGCGATATGACTTGATGTGTGATATGTGTGATACCTTGAAATATTTTGAGAAATGGCTAATTTGCGTTCTGTCTCCAGCTTTATAAAGAAATAAGAGTTTTTCAATATTTTTATTAGGGATGTGCCGGATAGTAAATTTGCCTAATAGCAGGATACCGCATATCCGGTACTTCTCTGCTACCGATTATACTATTGCTTCCAGAAGCTGGAAAAAATCGATTATATCCAGAAAACTATAGCTGGCATATAACCAAAGTGCTTTGCTTATAAAAATCGTTTTGGTAGAAATCATAAAACCAGCCAAATCTAATTTTTTCCTGTTACAAGCATTACTTATTAACTATTTGTGACTTATTATAACTATTATGACTTATTAACTATTTGTTGCAATCATATCCTGCAAGATGCTAATAAAAGAATTGGACTATCGAGTATCGGCGAACTGGTTGAGACTAATAAAGAAGCGCCGCCGATGTATTGAACAGCGATAAAAATAATAATTGCTTGTTTTGAATAATAATTGAAATGGATGCTCATAAGGATATGTGGAACGGCTTCGAAGAGGTTGCTAACGGTTCTAAATCTAACGCTGACAGCAGTCGTGACGGTAATGAAAATTGTAGCATAAAACAATATAATCTAGAGCTATTTGAGAGGAAACCAAGGGAGAGGGAAAAGAAAAAGACTGCAACTTACGAATTGATAAATTGTTGGATAAGTATTTGACGACCACTGACGGCCAGACAAGGAGACCCAAAATTGTGGTGGAAACCACACGTCAAAGAATATCCGAATTACACAAATGCGATCAAGTGCTTGTAAGAAAATTAATAGAAAAGGGAAGGACTCCTTTTTCTATTAATTCTGAAACACTATTCAGTGCAGCGGGAGGAATTTATACAGAAACCCGGAATAGTCTATATCTAAGAGGAGCTGTTAACTATTTATAATGAAAATCAGTGTTACTTGTAAATAATGTAAGTAGTTAATAAGAAGTAATAAACAATTAATTTACCGCCATTATAACATCATAATATTATTATTAGTTATTAATTATTGATTTTTTATATCCTTTTTCCGCTATTTGAATATCTGGTCGGATCCAGCTATCCGGCTATCCATAGTTTAAAACCAGCCGGATAGTCCAGATACCAGGTAGTTGCCTAATTTTCATAACAAATATTTAAAACAGTCATCATTGCAATTATATTTTTATTTCTTGTTATTAGTGAAGAGTGAAATCATATTATGCTTATTTCTTGTATTAAATTGATATTTCTATTATTTCAAATATTGTTAATCATATTTATATTAAACTATGCGGTTGTATATCAATTTATATTGCCTAAAATGTAAATAAGGGATGTGGGAAAAATGTAATTTATTCAGAAAAATCAAGTATTTCTAGTTCCCTCATAATTTAAGGATCTAGGATAAATAGAATTAGTATGAAAAAATAACATGACATAATACTTTTTGGACTTAAAATTAGATAAAAGTGATTAGGAATTAGCATATAATACACACACTTTAGAATGGACCCGAAAATTACTTTAATTTATGAAAATTACATTCATTTTGTTGCATGAAATGTATTTATTGGTAAGTAGGTAATAATTTTCTAATAATGTGTAAACTATAATGGTTTAAAAAATATACAGAGAAAATCAGATGATACAAAATGATGATAAAAATGAAAATAAAAATCAGTATTCCACATAACGGGTAACATTTCTATACAACCCTGTCTACTCTTAACATGAGTTCAATGTAACGGTACGCCACCCGGGAGGTACAGTTGTGGAATGCAATACCTCAAATTAAATAACATATTATTCGTCAGTGCCATTAAATGCTTATTGGGGTACATCATAGTATATTTTGAAATCATTTGGGCACTATGTGTAACACATTATGCCTAGAACAGTATAGGTATATTTTATTTTATATTAGAGCCTAACTGCTAGAGGAGTGGTCTGATAAGAACAGGATTTGGGAGAGCTTAATCTTGTGGATTCATAAAAATTAATTTAATCCAGTAATGAAAATTTGAAATGAGCTCAACAAGTTTGGTTGACGAATGCATAATGCGAATATTAGTTGAAAATTACTTTTATATAATCGATTATGAAACTCCAATCTAAATATCTACTTTGCACTGAAAAAATTATTAATCCAAGGATCAACAATTATCTTGTTTGATTTCAATATCGATAATTTTTCACGAAATCGA
>JANTOP010043746.1:0-10377 GCA_027564815.1 Symmerus nobilis | reverse complement strand
TCTGCAATAACCGAAAATGGCGGTTATTTACTTCGTCATTACTTTATTTCCAGGTTACGCCTTTCGAAGGAATACATATAATTACTTCCTCGAAAGTAGGTAGTTGGTAGTCTTCTAAATCTTTGGTATAGCTAAATAGACGGTAGACTGAATTTTGCATTAAAAATTTGGATAATGCCATCAGAAACGTAGAATTAAAAAGAATTTAACTAAATTTTTTCTAAAATTTCGATAATTAAGGCCTCTGCTGGCGACAGAAGATTGTTCTCGATTGGGTTAAAATTTTACACATGCTTTACTAGGCGTACGACGCAACTTTTCCGCACTATTAGAATTCGATCAGTGGAAAAAAATATTTTTCGACCCACACTAATGTACAATTCTCTTGAATATTATGTTTATAACAATAGCACTTACAATAAAATTATAAGTATTTTCATTTGAGATATGAAACTGCTTAAAAACTTCTATTATTTATGAATTCTTGCAAGGGAACAGAAATGTTTAAATCTTATCTATTTTAATATGGGATAGAAATACCCTCAATATAGGTAGAAATCATTTACCATAGTTATTACTATAATTTGTAGTGTAGTAGGTTATTTATATCATATAATTACTGTAATAAATATAGGATTTGCATATTATATTGGTTAGAGAAGGGTTATAAGGTTAAGGGTTGGTTAGGGCGGGAATTCCCGGGAATTTGGTTGGTTTTCAATTTCCCGTTTCCCGGGAATTTACTGTGTATTTCCAGGAATTTTTTTAAAGGTTAGTTTTCCTTAAATAACTATCAAGAAACAAACAGTCAAGCAAAAATGGTACCTAATTTTTATAGCAACCAGATTTTTAGTGAAAACCAAGATTCTAATAATTTTTACATGTATTTGAATTGCGAGTTATACGAATATTTTAAGTAAAGGTGATGTGTTCGCCTGAAATTCGCATCAAATCAATTATTAGCAGATACAAAAATTAATTGTGAATTAATTTTCATTTGATATTTTTTTTTCCGGTCACTTGATTCTTACATTTGTTGAATATCGTTTTGCTCACCACGCTCGCATCGCATCGCGCATAATTGTTGTTAACTGCATTGTTCAAAATTGTGAAAAATGATCAATCATATTTTATTGTAAATAATAATAAGATTACCTACAAACAATCTTGATTGATTTTTAACTGAAATGTTCAATTAAAAAGCTACCCCCATCACCAAGAAGAACCATATCTGTCGAAGTTTGGAAACATCTAAAAAAATGGAGAAAATGCTTGCTATGCCCAAATAAAATTTTTTAATCCCGGGAATTCCCATTCCCAGGAATAACATTTCAAAATTCCCGTTTCCCGGGAATCAAATTATCCCGGGAATAGTGACGCTCTAATATAGGTATTAAGTGAACAATATGTTCAAAATAAATTAATGACAGATGTTCAAATTAAATTAATTAAAGTAATTCACAAAGGATTCCAACGTGAGCGAAAATCCCTCGCAGTGAAATGAAATCTTTTGCTAAAAATTTGCAATGAAAGTTATGTTATTCATCTATCTTCTCTAGTATACTATACTATATATTTTGTAAACCTCCTTAATGGTCCTTAATGCATCAGTTATATATGCTACTTATACTTTTTGATTCCAGAAAAATTACCACGCCGATATAAGCATAGGAAACCCTCTCCCAACCTATTCAACTTAA
This sequence comes from Symmerus nobilis, assembly GCA_027564815.1. Classification (NCBI taxonomy): domain Eukaryota; kingdom Metazoa; phylum Arthropoda; class Insecta; order Diptera; family Mycetophilidae; genus Symmerus; species Symmerus nobilis. Next base: position 8,677 of record JANTOP010043746.1, on the reverse strand, counting down.
CAAAAACGTTATAGTCTCCTAATTGAATTTTGTATGTATATATGTTTCATTAATTTTTATTGCTTGGGTTATGTTATGTATATTATACGAATATTATAATTGGAAATTTGGGAAATGAGATTACATACTTCGGATTGAGTTTGAATTGATTTGTAAATACCTCTCTTATTACCTAATAATACATTTATCATTAAATATGAAAATGACAGTAATATCTAAATTGATTTTCAATTAATATTTTGCAAACCAACGCAATATTTCCCAAACAAATTAACTTACAGCTAAGCCAAATTGTGGTTTCTGTCAATTTGTGGTTAGCTAAAATTCGTTCAATATCTCGGCAATCACCATATAGAAAACGCATTATTCATTATTAAAAAAAATTGGGCGCAAATATACATAAACGCAAAAGTGAGACAACAAAAAACCAACGGAAAGCTAAGAAATTCGGGAAAATTGGTGTTTAACTGATACTAAAATAGATATACTACTGCAGTGAAAGAAAAAATGAAAAAAAAATTAACGAGTGAAAATCGAAATAATTTTTATTTTTAGATATACATTCTTGTGTTCGTTGTTTGGTTGAAATTTCAAGTGAATAGTAAATGAGGAATCTGAAAAGCCAAACAATGTAAAAAGGTTTTCAAATTTCCATGTACTCATATAATATGAGAATATATGAATACAAGAACAGGATGATTCGTTAAGTTAGTGAACCCCTAGTTAACCCATATTAGTTATGTCTTCCAAATTGGGTACAGTGATATAATATTTATTTATTTATTTATTTATTTATATAATCAATCAACAGGCTCAATGGCTCTACTGACGTTTACATTGTAGTTTGTTACTAAAAGTCATTTACATAATATAAATTATAATTGAAATACGACAAAATTACTTGCACATTATTAAACATAAATAACAAAATGATTAGTGCAAGTAAGACACCTTAGGACTAAAGCCAGTCGTCTATTAAGTCGTACGTAATACGTATGATGTTAAAGATATACCGCAACTATATTTGTTGAATAATATAACATGATGGAACAACACCGATTCAGCTCAACATGATCACATATAGCCACCAGTTACATTGTTGTAAATGCGAACCTTAATTGTAGACAATTTCCTTTAAGCTTTGCCGAAACTTGACTCGATTCACATTGAAATCAATAGCATAGTTTATGGAATTAAAAATCGCTGTCATATTGTTCATAGGTTCGAAACGTTCATAGTTAATTCTGTGATTTACTACCCTCAAAAACTCATAAGTACGGAGACTTCTCTGGGGAACATTTATGTTGATATTCTGTAGTATTTGTGGGCAATCGATACGACTCGACAATAAATCAAATATAAATATAGCACAAGCAGTTCTTAGACGTTCCTCAAGCGATTCAATATTAATTTGTTAGGATCTGTGTTTATAGGGAGGCAGCCCACCCTAATTTACGAAGGGCAAACCTCAAACATTTTTTCCGTATGCCTTCAATACTTCGAATATGCACATTATAATTAGGAGTCCATACCACGCTACAATATTCTAGATAAGGGCGCACAAACGAACAATATAAGCTTTTAAGTGCATACGGGTCAGTAAACTCTCTCGCACATCACATAATGAAGCTTCAAATGGAATAAGCTTTAGATATTATAAATTTGCTATGCTTAATAAAAGTCAGCTTTTCATCAAACAATCCACCAAGGTCTCTAAATTCGGCTACATTAGAGAGAACGACGCCAATTATGTGGTAGCGAGTTACAAATGGCATTCTCTTGCGTTGCAAGCTGATAAATTTACATTTTGAGATGTTTAAATCTAGCATGTTGCGAATACACCAAAGATCCAAATTATCAATGTCTTGTTGAATTTTTTTAGAATCATCGTGACATTTAATGCAGGTAAATATTTTCAAGTCATCAGCGTACATTAAACATCTTGAAAATTGAAAGATGTCCGGGATATCGTTAACAAAGAGCAGAAACAACAAAGGATCTAAGTGGCTACCTTGAGGAACCTCCGATTTAACCGGAATACAAATGGATTCATAATTATTAATCCTTACTATTTGAGAACGTTTAGTAAGGTAAGATTCGATCCAATCTAATAGTGATGCAAGCATACCCATGACTCGTAATTTCATGACAAGAGCCTTATGGTTGACTCTGTCGAACGCCTTGCTCATATCAGTATACACGACATCGACCTGGTATGCCTTTTCGACAGTATTTACTGCAAAGTTTTTGAACTCAATAAGGTTCGTGGCGGTTGATCGACCATTAACGAATTCATGTTGAGAGGCAGATACAATATGTTTCACATGACCAGAGATGTTATTGCAAACGATAGCTTCAAACAACTTTCCTAAATTAGGAAGGAGTGCTATTCCCCTGTAATTAGCAACATCATTTCTTGATCTTGATTTATGAATAGGCGTTATATGAGAGAGTTTCCATCTAAAGTGAAAGGTGCCACTCGATAAAGACCTATTGAAGATGATCAACAAGGGAAATGCCAGAGACCGTGAGCATCTCTTTGCACATAAAGGAGAAATGTAATCGGGCTCGCTTCCTTTCCTAATATCGAGGTTTTTAAGAGCCTCAGTTACTTCTTCTTCAGATAATACGATTGCATCTATGTAAATTTTGTTTAGAATCGTTGGTTCATTATCTGAATTAGCCTCAACATTTTTGCTCAAGTAAACAAGTTAGAAGTAGTTGGCAAACAGATTAGAAATTTTAGCTCCGCCGGAGGCTGTCATGGAATCATACCGCATTTTTGATGGATACCCACTAGATCTCTTTTTGGTCTTAACATAGGTCCGATTGAATATCGTCAAGATATTGTTTGTATGCTACCATTTGCATACTCTGAAAGCTGCGCTTCAGAGCGACGTACGCAAGAAGTCAGGTGGGTTTCTTAATAATTTGTATAACTTATAGGCCTTATTTTTCCTATTCCTTAAGGACAATAATGGTGGAGAGTACCCAGGCGGATGTTCGTTAGTGCATAAACGGCGTTTTGGTACGAACTTTTCTAAACCCTCCATTAATATTTTATAGAATGCGCTAACAAGTTTATCGACATTGTCGGTCGATATAATAATAATGTATATAAATATAATATAATATATAATATAAAATTTGAAATAAGAATTGATTACAATTGGAAACTAATTACAGTGTAGTCTGCTTATAATGGACCCTTAGGGGCCCACAAATTCTGTCCATTATATCCGGAGGTTCATTATATCCGAATATCAGTTTTTTTGTAATTAAACGTAGGAAATGATGCTTTATTTATTGTTTACATCCTTAAAAAAATCTGTAATTTTTAAGGGAACATTCAAATTTATTAAATAATTACCAAATCGTCGCTTGTGAAGAACCATTTTCAATTTCAGTAATTATACTGAATTTTTCATTTAATGACAAACCTGTGCGTTGCTAATTTGGCATTTTTAAAAATACACTAAGGCACTATTAAATGCACTTGCACTTAATAAAATACACAAAAAATAAATAAATAAATAAATAAATACACAAAAAATTTTAATAAGTGCAATCATTCCACAAGAATGATTAATGAACCACAATATAAGAACCAATAAATAAAAACCAATCAGTAATTAAGCAAAATCACAACAAACATACAAATTTATACGAAAAACGACTACTAGAGCGGCCACAAAGGTACGGTTGTGGATTGAAGAAAATTCATTATTCAAAAACACAACGGTCGCCAAAACTGTTTAATAATTGAAAAAATGTGTGTTTCAATTTCAGAATATAGATGGTGAGCGAGCTCTTAAACTTCGCTTATAGTGAACAAACTTACGAATATTTGTCAATTATAACCGAAATTCCATTATGAGCGGGTCCATTATATCCATTTTAGATTGCATTGTATTAAATGAATGCTCAGCTGAGAAAGGTCTCATTGTTCATTATAATTGTTCATTATAAGCGAGTTTCCATTATAACCGGGTCCATTATAAGTGGATAATCTTTTGAAAGCAAAATGAATAAAATTTTTTCAATTGTAATATCAATTGACAAAATTCATTATTAATATCCCCGTATTCATATCCCGTTCAGCTAGGTTCAGCTAAGTTATGTTCAAAATATTTATAATATTCTCATAATCATCTGTAAAACATAGGTATACCTATTTAGGTACGTCGTATACTTTCGGGTGCACTTTTTAGACAGCATTTATATCTATAGTAAATTGTATTAAGCATAAATTAAAATTCGAACTAGATATCGCAACGTAATAATTCAGATAGGCGATTTCAAAGATTTCTTTCTACATAGATCGGAAAAGTCATATGTTTCCATAGAAATAATTTGTGTTTCCAAAAGGAAAGGAAGACGTAAGGAGGCCGGTGTATAAACAGCGTAATCCATTTTTTTGTTGTATATTTATTTAAGGGCTTACTGCTAGTCATGAGGTCGAAAAAAAGCGATTTTTTATTAATTTATTTGAAATATATGTAATGGTTAATATATTTAATTACTATTTGTACATAAAAGTAACTTATGTATATAAAGTATAGTGTAACTTATAAAGAACATATTTTACATTTTTTCAAAAAAAAAAATATCATGAATTATATGGTGCTAGCGGTTTTTCGGAGAAGGTTTAAAAAAAAGTTTCTTTGCGGTGCGTAGCATAACTCATCACAGCGTTATCCGAAATTAAAATACCAAAAAGATTCTGTTCATAGATGAATTTCTCTCGGGATTGCACGAATAATTTTTTCATTCTTTTGTTTACAGTCTATTTAACACGCAATTTGCAACGTTTATTTTAGTGTAAATCATAATATTTTTTTCAAAACCGCACTAAAAATTCAAAATTCAATATTTTTAAAAATAGATTCGTTCAATCCCCAGAGAAATTCATCTAACTAAATATTAACAGAATCTTTTTGGTTTTTTAATTTTGGATAACGCTGTGATGAGTTATGTTACGCACCGCAAAGTATAACTTTTTTTAAAACTTTCTCCGAAAAACTGCTGGCAACCAATTAATTCATGACATATTTTTTTGAAAAAATATAAAATATGTTCTTTATAAGTTACTCTTTTATGTACAAATAGTAATTAAAAATATTAATCATTCCATATAATTAAAATAAATTAATAAAAAAGTTGCTTCTTTTCGACCGCATGACTAGAAGTAAGCCCTTAAACTATTATTATAATATGTATCTATATTATTTTTGTAGTGAAACACAAAATAAATGAATATGGGCCCCTCTATTATATTGAGCTCATTGGGCGATGTCATAATTTCTAGAATATAATTTTAAAGAAAATTGTGGTCACAAAAGGCGATGTCAAAAATTGAAAAATAAAAGTAGATTTGGTAAGATATTTTTCCAGTGGCGATGCACCAAGAGGTTGTCTGAACTTTAAATGATTGTATTGAAGAAATATATAATATTGATGCTTTATAGAATATTGGTAGTCAGGCAAAATTTATAAATGGCAAGATTTCCCAAAAGCATAAAAGATAATTAATACAATGTAAATGAAATAGAAATTGTTTTATCCCACGTGACCTAGGTTCATTTCGGATAACTGTATATAAACGATTGCAGTTACGATTATTTGCATGTAGCAGAATTGCCAGATGAAGTGTCTGCTTTAGTAAGAGAAGTTGAGGAGAAGTGGGACACGTTTTTTATTTGGTTCAAAACTTGCTTAAAAATTTATATTCTTTCAAATTTAAAAGACGGATGGCATAGTACGTGTACTAACGTAACATTTGGCTTCCTTAATTTTCTTAAATACCTGGCGGCTAAAACGTTTTGGTATGTTTCTCTAAAACTCCTGTTTTTTACATTTTAAAGAAAGTTGGGGAGAAGTGGGACACGGTTTAAATAAGGCAAAAATAAAAAATATTGTTACAAAATGTTTATTGAAAACATGAAAATAACCAAAATTGAATTTTAATGAAAACAATGTAAAAAATAGAGTAATTATTATTAATCGGAAATACAATTGCTGCATGTGAAATAGCTGCTAGTCATATAAGCGCATTTTAAGTGCACAGCACGAAACGTCTAAATTTCCATCATCAAACTTCACGACGTAGCGCAACAAATTGAATTTTGTGCTTTAGCGATTTCCCTTATTGTTTTTTTTTTCGATTTTGATCTCTTTGATTGCTTGGCTAAGTCAGTTGATGACTCCGTTTTCCAATTATACCGCGGCAGGGTGACTACAAAATTTACGGTGTTCACAATGCTGACTGTCACGAAGATGTATTTACGTTAAAAATGAAAAAAATGCATAAAAATACGTGTCCCACAACTCCAAATTGACTATTTTCGAAATCGTACCACTTTTCTTAATAACTTAACCTTCACATACTTAATGGATTTGCGATATACACAGAGAGCCTCTTTTACAAATTTGGCTCCGTTATCTAAAGATTGATGCTTCAGATTCGAATTAACTTTGCTACCGAAAATTTTTCTTTTATCTATTATCTAACTACGATTTTAGTAATCGCATTATTATACCGTACACGTGACTGTATTACATTCTAGCAGTAAAAGTGAATATAATGAATCAATAACAGTAAAAATCGTCAGCAAGGTGATACACAAAATAGAAAAATATCTCGAAATTTAATTTTCCCGGAGGTTTGACCCGCTCACCCGGAGACCGCAGATTTCACAAGAAACCCGGAAACTCCGGGTCAAAACTGGAGAGGTGGCAACCCTGGTTACAGCTGTTGAGTGCAATGCAATCGATTATTGGGTGAAACCGAGGCTGAAACATTGTTTTTCTTTAAAAGTCTCGGGACTTTTCTGCCCATATAGTAGTGCGATGGACATATCATGGGTGTATGGCAATAACATGTCCACCTGTTGTCAATTAACAACAACTAATAAAACTATAAATAAAATAGAATTATTAAGTCAATGACTGTTAACCACTATCACACCACTTTAGTATCACTCAAATTATGTATAACAGAGAAATTAGTTATGAATCCTACAAAAGGCCTAGAAAGTAAGTTTGGGCCAGCTTTCAATGTATTAATAATAATAATTAATAATAAATTATAAAAATAATAATTATTATTATTATATTTTTCTTTTGCTTAGAATTCAGAAACGCAGAGAAATTTTCGTATCCTTATATAGTGGGCTTACAAGCGAAACCCACTAAGTCAAAAATTCTAGTTTTGAGTAAATGAAGGAAACAAAAATAACAATTTTCTAGGTATGTTAGAAGTATAATTTAGTAATTTTAAAATTGCTAAAGTATTATTTGTATTTACTACCTTTATTCATCTTATAGAAAAGAGTACTTTCATTGTAATTAATTAATACTGTATCCACTAATTAAACAATAATTAAGAAAAATACAAGACTTAATGGGTTTTACATGTACAAATCTGTAAGGTTCACAATTCTTAGTTACGCTTCATGTAATATATGTACTTCATACTTTGATTATAAATTTAAATTTTATATTTGCCTTTGTCTACGTTCATTTATAGAGCAGAAAAGTTAATTTTTTTAATTAACATGAAATTCCTTTGATCTAGAGGTGTTCTGCGTGGGTTCTTCTTTCTTGCGCTTCTAAACACATTCCCATTCATGTACACTAAATATATCCACATATTTCTTTGCTGTCTCAATGGCGCTATGCATCGAATCTACTTCCATGAAGGAGTGTCCACATTCTCCAGAAATTTTTGCTCAATAATTTTAAAAGTGGGATGAACCCTACCTATATGCAATAAATATGCTGCTACTTTAGTATTGCGGTTTTGGCCTTAGCACGTATCAGAAAAAATTGAGATGTGGCCTTTATTCAATGGGAGAGAATCGATGTAAATGCCCTAACATGTGCCTATCTCACAACTTCCTCGTTTAGCTTTTGTTTCAGTCCAAAAATAACAATATGCGTTGGTTGGAGGCGCTGCTTCATAGATGGTAAAATTATATAAGTTTAGTTTCCGGAGGTAGTAAGCGATACTGACCTCCGTAGCCGGAATTAGAAGGACGCTCGGGAGGTCACAAGATATTGAGCAGAAATTCGGATCTGTTTTCGACTTTGTCTTGCCTTTAGCTGTAACTTTAGCTGCAAGATCAGCTTTTCCATTTCCTGTTTTTCCGATTCAGTTGCCTTTTCATACGTTGTGAATATCAAGCACCGGTCCTTCTTAGACGTAGGTTACACGATCAGTTTGCCATCAGTTTGGTCGAGAACTTATGATGGCCACACCGGTGATATTACACGATCAGTCTAAACTGATGGCAGTCTGATGTCTTGTTTTGATAAATTTCAAATTTGTTTTGATTTGTTTCAATTGAAAATGGTTGGAAAGGTTACGATTGTCCAATGATCTAATATTTGTTTATTCGGCAAACACTTGTTTTTATTCAAAACGCTTTGTTTATCTCCAAATGTCCTCGTTTCACGTAACTTAAAAATCAATTTCTGTTTAAAATATTTCTAAATATTTTGTTACTTAAAAAAATTGTACAAATTAAATTTGCCTTTTTTGGAAAATTAAATTTGGATTTTTCACTTCTCCTTTAGGCTTTACATTTTTATCGTTGATTGTTTATTAGAATAACAATAACAACAAAAATGGTGTATATAGACTGATGAAAATTATTAAAATATTTAAAAATCCGTC
>JANTOP010043735.1:0-10379 GCA_027564815.1 Symmerus nobilis | reverse complement strand
TTGGAAAGTTTATATTTTCCGTAAAATTTTGACAATTTTTCAAAAAAGTGTCCATTTTTGATAGGTATACCCTGTATCGACCCCCCTAAAATCAGAGGATGATTTTAATGGAACAATTTGTTCCTCAATTTCTTCATTTGACCCTTAGGTTTGTTTTCACCTAACCAGATTTTCCAGTTCCCGAAGAAAATTTCCAAGAAAATAAAGTTATCCACAAGACTATCATGCTCAAAACGTTTCAACATTATTCCATTTCGAGAGATAATTCTGTTCCTAATTTCTGAACTGTATTTGTTAAAAATTTCAAAGTTGCGTCAGTATTTTATATTTTGAAAACCGATACCGAAATGCCGGTATTTATTAAATCAAATAACGGTATTTTGGTATTCAAGAAATGACCGGTATTCGGTATACCGGTATTTTATTCCCTAATAATAACCTATAGAAGGAGGTGGTTCCAATTAGATATTCAGAAGGAAAAGGGTTGATAACTCATTTAATAAATAATTTTTATTTTTATTTTATTGACAAACTTATGTAATTTTTCGGATAAAATTCAATATATTTGTTATTCAGTATTTAATCCTAAGGCTTAAAAATATCAAATAAATACAAATTATTTATTTAAATACAATCATTATAAACTAACACCTATTAATTAATTAATAATCACACGTTGCACTCGTTATCTCTTATGAGCTTGAGATTCCATGTCCTGCTCCTGATAAACGATTTTCCTAGAATATTCCTCACATAGAAAAACATGACGGTAAGATTTGAAGTTGTCATAAACAGCATCCTGTTCTGAAAAGCGGTGTGAAATAAATAGTGTCCTGATAAGAATATAACGTATACTTGTCATGTTTTTCAACGTTATCTAATAAATTTGAAAGAGTTGAACAATGAATACCTACACCTCCTATACGTATAACTATAACTCATTTCCTTGACGACTAATAAAATAAAGATGATGAATATTTAATATGAATGACAAAAAATAAAAAAAAAGTAAATGGTTCATCAACTCCGCTACACATTAAAAGTTTTTCTCAAACTTTTTATTGTTTAAAACGATTTCATAAATTTTATGAAATTTCAATGTTATATTTTCCTTTTTCTCTATCTGCCCTCATAACAACGGAAACAGTTTGTGAAAAGGATACACCGCTCTTGAATTTCCTTCATTTTTCTTTCAGCCCGAAAAAACAGATTTTACTGAAAATATATACTTTTCCGTCAGATATAGTGTTTTATTCGTTGGATAAATGGAAATACTGTAATTAATGATATAAATACCAAATCATAGCGTGAAGTAACTCTTCCGACTACTAATAAGCACTTTAAAATGGCAATTGAAAGAAAAGAAAATTAAATGAACTATAAATGGGACCATCCCTTCGCCCCATTTACTTCCATTAATTTTTAATGGAAAATTGTTAAAATGAACGATTTTCAAAGTTTTCGAAATAATTTTTTTTTTTTATTTTCATTTCAATTGAGATAAATTATAATTATAAAATTTATATTTCTTGCAATATTCTCGTACAAATTTCTTTTCCTTATATTTTTTTCTTCGGCCAAATTTTCTTGTTTAATTTGCATATTGTCATTAAAAAATTCATAATTTTATTTCAAGGGAATGCGAGATTGGAGATGGTTATTTATTAAGGTTTTAAATATAAAGAAAATATCTTTATAATAAGAAAATTACCCAAATTTAAATTTTCCAATAATAACCAAAAATAACATATAATTGGTCAGATATTGAATAAAACATTTTCCTTATTAAATTGATTGTTGACCAACTGACCCATTTGACACCGAAAGTTATTAACATCATTTTCATGTCCAACTTTTGAATAAGATTTTCTAATGACCTTTTTCCTTGTCAAAAGTCATAACAATATTAATATCCATTCTCATCTCAGTGGGAGGTGGGTTATCTGGGTGATTTATATATGAAAGAAATTTCCAAGCGTTTATTATGACATAAGAAATAAATACTGCACGATTTCTTTAATAAGATTTTTAAGATAGATTTTTGTTTAATAAGATCCGAACAAATTTTCTGAGGTGTGACAAAATTTCTTGTATAACTTTTTTAATTTTTTGATTTAAATAGAAGAGTTAAATATTAGCATAAAAACACGAGCGTGTTTTAAACAGAAATACCGTTTCATTCATTCCATTCACTTAAATATTCATTCAATTTTCCTACACATTTTGGAAAATAAAATTAGATTTTCGATTATTATTACATTTTTATTTAATTTTTGGTTCGTTAGGCATTTTACTAATTCTAAACAATGATTTCGTATCCCCTGATTTTAGATCATTTGATGAAAAAATAATTCAGTAGGGAAACTGCATGTAATTTTGATTTGGAATGGTGCAATCAATTAATCTGCCATGGCGATATATACGAAAGAACTTGACTCTTGTGGGACCCTTGTTTTTAATAACAAATTTTCTCTATCATAGATAGAATAGTTCAATGTTTCTCAAACCCTGAAGGCTACGCGAAAAATATTAAGGGTACTTCACAGTGGCGAGCCGTCTAAAATATGGGCATACTACTCAAACAAATCAATAACAAATTTTTATTTCATTAAATTACTAATATAAAACTCCGTAAATATTTAATTAATAAGATACTTTTAGTCATATATTACAGTAAAAAAAAAATAAAATTATTAAGAAAATATGCGTTTGTTTGGTATCTAATACCAATTATTTTAGTTAATTATTTTATATCCATTGAATTTACATAAAATTTTCAGAAGCGATCTTATTTAACAAGCCTTTTTTTCATCTTATTTTTTCAATTTTAAAATCTATTTTCCATCCAGATAACGGTCTATTAAAGAAATTTCAAATTCTCCAAAAACAAGCTTCAATAGCTCCAAATTCAAGCTCTTTGAAAGCTTAAAATTAAAATGTAATTTTATAAAATTTGGAATAGAATTTTTATCCGATTCACTGAATTCGAATGACATTTCGCAAAAAAGCTTTCCTAAACCATATTAAGCTCAACGAAATTTTTTAGTTCCGAACCTAATTTTACACGTTTTAAAATCTATCATCTATCCAGAAAACGGCTGTTTAACGAAATGTGAAATTTTCTCTAAAAAATCTCGAAAAGTCCTGAAATCTCATTGAAAGCTTAAAATTAAAGTTTTATTTTATGTAATTTGGGATCAAATTTTTATGCGATTCATTAAATATCAAATAAACTATGAAATTTTCGCAAAAAAGCTTTCCCAAACCATTTTAACCTCAACGAAAGCTTTAAGTTCTAAACCTAATTTTGTACGCCTTAAAATCTATTTTTTATAAAGATTCCTTAATGAAATTTCACAATTTTCCAAGAAAAAAAACTTCAAAAGTATTGAAAGCTTATGAAAACTTTCAAATTAAAATTTCAATTTGATATAAATTTGAATCCAGTTTTAATCTGGTAAAAATTTTAAATTGTCGCGAAAAGCTCTCCCAAACCATTATAAGCTCCAAGAGAGCTTTAAGCATGGAACTTCATTTCTTACGTTTTAGAATCAATTTTCTATCCAGAATTCGGTCCTTTAACGAAAATAGACATTTTCTCTTTGATAAACTTCAAAGTCCTGAAAGCTCATCGAAAGTTCATTAAAAACAGGGAGATAGAGAAGAAAATGTGACACTAGAATACCCACTAACCGATTTGTTTCTATATGAATCGTGTTATGTTTAAAAAATGTCTTATCATTAATATAATTACTAACTCCCACTTCATATAGCGATCATTGCCGACCGTCAAGCGCTAGAATAATTATGTTATTAATTACTGGTTTATAATTGAAAAAACAAATATTTCCTTTATCATTTTAATTAAATTCTTTCAAAACAAATCATAAACGAGTACAAAGAAAACCGTCTGTTGTATTTAGAAGATAGAATACTGGAATTTCAGCTTCTTTTTCTTCCCTCGTTGGTTCTATATAATCGCTAGTAAGAAGAATTTAACTTTCATTATAAAATTTCACTCTTTCATTATTGTTTCATTTCATTTTTGTCCATTACCATTTATAGAGAATCTCCATTGGAATTTTATATAGCAGATGAATCTCTCATCACCGGGAAAAAAAACTATAAGACGGAGGGTAACACAAAAAAGAAGACCAAAAACAAGAAAAAACAACTAAAAAAGCATCTTTGAGATTCTCGCCTTATAAAAGAATCAAAAAATGGAAAAAACTAATATAAGATAGTTGCTTGATTGAAATTGATTTTTTTCTTCTTATTTCTCATCCATAGTAATACAAATACATTATGATTTTGTATTAAAAAGGAAGAGATATGCACGAGGAAAAAAGTATGCACGGGAAAGAATGTGATAATATAAGAAAATGGTGGGGAACCAACCGAATAACGAACCCATAAGAACCAGTTCTTTTTGAAGGTCTTCACAACAATTCCTCGAGATCGTGAACATACACTTCTTTTTGGATCTCTTAGCAATAGTATTGTTACATGTTTCTTCTTCTTAATAAATACACATACATAATGTGTATTCAACGAGATGTTATCTTCAATCTATTCTTTTATAATATCTGAACTTAAGATGTTGCCTAGCAATAAATATAGGAATTTAATAAGATAACTATTTCTGGATTTATTTCTCAAAGGCACAGGGGTTTCTTTGAGTCTAACATCCGGTTAAGTATACAATTCACATCCATTCATAAATAATTTACAATATACCATATACTCGAATAAATATGAGATAAATTAATCTAAGATTTAAAACCATTTTTTATGGATATTGTTGTTGTATTGCTTAATTTGCATTAAACACCCAGATGACTTTCCATTAATGCGGTAAAATTAAAGTAAAACTCGAACTAAAAGTGTATATTTAATACAAGTCGTTGAGGAAGAATGAAAGTTCATTGAACTTTACCGCTGAGACCCTTTTGTTCAATATTACGTTCATATACCAAATTTGGACTAAATATATACAATATGAAACTTGAACTTCATTACAGGGAAACCAGAAGGCAACAATAAACAACAAGGCGTGTTGCTTAATACATTTATATTTTATATAATAAAATACCAATATATACCTTAAATACGTATACAATCTAATTTAAAGTCAAGAAAAATGTTGGGTTACTTAATACAAGTAAATGGATTTTTATTTAAAATAAATAGTAGTGGTAGTTGTACCAAATGCCAAATCGTTAGCATTTGATTTACGTTTCTTGATACAGTCTGGGAAAGAAAAGTTGGTTTGATATTGAGTAAAATTCAAGGAATCTGCTACGAGTTTGCTTATGCTTATCATTGTCATAAAGAAGACCGTGGCTGTTTCTAAAAACTGCCCAGAAATCATCTAATAATATATGGCTTCTTCACGGGCTTAGATGTAGAATACATAATATAAAGAATATGAGGCGTTCATAAACATTAACCAAGTTCGTTCATATCGATTTTTAGTGGCTTAGGTATAATTCTTGCTGGGATTTTGAATTTCAGGCTAGAACCCGATTTTCTAAGAACGGAATTGGGGACATTCTTTGTTCAATTAAAATTAAAAACAAAAATTTAGTTCAACGCATCAAGAAATAGGGAGTTTCGTTCTTCTTGATTTTTAATTTGCCTCCAATTTTCGTAGGATTTTGAATTTTAGTCTAGAACTCGATTTTCTGAAAACGGAATCTGTCCATTCTATATTTTATTTCTGTGACTGGGAACATTCTTATTTCATTTAAAATCAAAACATCGAAATCGGACGAGAAAATCCAGAAATACGAAGGATTGTTCTTGTCAGTTTTTAGTTGTCACTAATTTTCTGAAGGATTTTTAATTTAAAGCGACAACGGGATTTTCTAAAGACGGAACGTGTTCATTTTATATTTTATTTCGTAACTGGGGATGTTATTCTCTTATTTGAAATCAAAAACAATGAAATCGGATGAACGAATCCAGAAATAGGTAGGTTCATTCTTCAGAAATTGGGAAATTTTGATTGTAACGCCAAGACTCGATTTTCGTAGAACGGAACCTATCCTTTTTATATTTTAATTCGGAAGTAAATCTAAATTGTCTAAATCGGATAAAGGAACCCAGAAATTAAGTGGTTCGTGGAGTCCAAAAATACAATTTAGCGAGAGAGTTAGAGATATATTAAACAAACTAACAGAGCAAGGAAAGCTAACATTAGCTAAGCAGCATATCTTAATTTTGGTGCTTGTTATAGAAAAATAAATTGAAGTACGACGATTTTCGGCCTTAAAAACCTCTAGATGTTCTTTGATCGAGTTGATAAACAAATTTCTTATAGTAATTATCGGCTCAACTTTTCAGGATAATACCGGATATGGGTGGCATACAAAGTTTTTCCAGAAATGGCTATTTTAGATTTTTAGGACACAATGGAAACGACCATAACTCTGTTAGGGGATAAGGAAGTGAGGTACCAGACCTTCCTACAAATAACTGCCATCTTGGTTTGTAACCATCTTTAACCCCTTTCCCTCCAGACCCCATAGACTTTTTGTCGACACTTTTAAAAAGAAAGTTTTTTGCTCAGAACCGCTTCAAGATGGCTTCCGATTTTAAGGTTAAGTTGTTGAAAAGTTGTTCCTTACATCAAGGTAGACCTATGAAAAATATTTGGAAAAATCACCGCCTGCCAATATATTTCGCTTACGAGTGGAAAAACTGTTTTTGGTATAAAAGTGGTGGGTTTGAGGCGAGAGTGATGTATGGAAAACGAGCGGAGGGTAAAAAATTGAGTTTTATCGGAAATAAATACCAAATGAGGTTTGACGTCATAGTGATGTATGTGGAAGTTGTTTGTATGGTCGATATGCAGTTGGAAAAGATCCCGCAGCATACCGATAGATGGCGCTGATGGTTTTTAAAAAAATGGTTGATAACGCGTGTTGGGTGGTAACAGATGTAAAAATAATATTTCAATTCCCACTTTGGCGCCTCCTGGCTCCCTTAGGGGGTCCTAAGGAGGGGGGGGGCAGATGTTCAATAAAGTTTATGTCCGCATGGATTGGTGGAGGGGGGAGGCAACCATTATTTGATCGGAAAAGATTATTTGTAATGAGAAATTATTATAGTATAAATGTGACTGCAAGAAATATCGACTCCTGCTGATGTTTACGAAAAAATTCGAACATTGCCGATAGGCAACGAACGAACATTGCCGAACGTAAGATAGGTGGCGCTGCATACAAAAATCTCGAATTTTGCTCAAAAGTGTAGTTAAAAAGGCTTCCGATTTGAAAACGTTGTACGACAAAGTTATTTAAGTTTTAAAAATTCATCCTATAAAAATATAAGATAGGTGGCGCTGCTGGTCAAATACTCTAATTTGCCGAAAAGAAATACTAAATGGTGTCTGATGTCAAAGTGTTGTATAGGAAAGTTGTTCCTTACTTTAAGTACCATATGTCAAAACTAGTGCTGGGAACCAACCAGTGCTGGGAAACAAAAGTAAAAAAAATCGTCCCAGAAAAAAATGAAATCCGCTGGGCACGGTGGGACGGGGGGAACTTACGACATAGTAGAATTAAAATCATAGAAAATTATCCTG
Source organism: Symmerus nobilis (assembly GCA_027564815.1). Classification (NCBI taxonomy): domain Eukaryota; kingdom Metazoa; phylum Arthropoda; class Insecta; order Diptera; family Mycetophilidae; genus Symmerus; species Symmerus nobilis. Next base: position 2,791 of record JANTOP010043735.1, on the reverse strand, counting down.
GAAAGAAGATGAAATATGGGATTTGTATCTAAACATAATAATAGTATTTCTTTAAAGGACAACAAACAATTAAATTTCCTAAAAAAATGTGTTTCATTTAAAAATTATCCAACATTTTAGGACTCAAATAGCTATCGCTACCAAAGCTTTGTAGTTCGTTCCCAAACGTTAGAATTAAAAAAAAGTAATTAAATAATTAAATAATAAAATTAAAATTGGAAAATCTGAAAATTAAAATTTATACAAATTTTCTGTTAATTGTTAATTGTTAATTATTGTTAATTTTCTGAAATTCATTAAGGTTACGGAATTTCCCAGTTTTCGTAAGATTTTTCATGAGTTCTAATCTACCTTTATGAAGTTTTACAATTTTTAAGAAATTTTCATCAGATTTCCGAATTTTTATTATATTTTTAATCAAGATATTCCGAATTCCCATAATTATTTGTTCCCATAATTGATAAAAACATATATACGATTCCCACATTTTCTTCATAAGACTGAAGAATTTGAGAGAAAGTCAGAGAAGCTTATAGAGAAGATTTTGGAAAGGAAACAAGATTTCTATAAAAAAAACAATCGAAAATTTGGTCAAAATGTAGAAATTCCGTAACGCCGACTGTACCCCTTATACACATACAAGAAAATCGTGGTTGTCAATAATGGGAATTTAATATTTTTTGGATACTTAAAAGGCGTTTAAACAGTAAAACAGGTTTTTGGATTCTAGAAACAAGTGTAACTCATGCAACATAATTATGACATGTAGGCATGCAACTATAGTGACACTCGTTTCTAATGAATATGCATTTCGAACCGTTCTCTTTTCGTTAATAAAAATAAATAATCAAGAATGCTTTTTGGATAGTTTTATTTATTAAATTATAAGTATTAAAATACATGTATACTTTGAATATAATATCTAAAATCTTAATGCTACATGAATGAAATTATAAACCAGTTTTAAGGAAATCGATTTAGATTTAAATATAGAAATAGTCTTATTGTTTGTTCAAAATTGTATAATTTAGTAAGGGAGCAATCACCGACGACCCTATTTAAAATTTACATATCAATTGAAGATAATTCCAAATTTATTCAGTTTCATTCAAAATAAAAATAGTTTTTTCGTCTTTTAAAATTTAACTTTTCTATTCAAAGTTCTTTTGATGATTTTTTCATTATAAAAATCAAATAAATTGACTCAAGAGAAAATCTTGATGACATCCCTAGTAAAAGGCAATTTCTTTTATATCATCAAGAGATAAGGTATTTTTTATTATCATCAAATTAATAAAATATTAAATATTAAATATATACGTACTAAATTTTTATTACTACTTCGTAGAGGTAAAATTTTACGTTTATGATGATAATAGTCAAGGTGATATTATTTAATTATAATGTTTATTTATTCCTTACAAAAGTCTCTTCACCACCCACCAATCAAATTATGAAAGTAAACATACTATTCTATTATATATGAAGACCACAGGGGAAAAACAAGGAATATCACATCACAAAATATCAATTCCGAAGAGATGTGTTTTTAATAAAGTACAGACAGATTTTCCCACTAAATGGCGATCTTAACTTAATTTTCGATTTTTGTGACATTCCTTGTTTTTCCCCTGTTGTCTTCATATGTAATATCATCAAAGAGATACCTTACGTATACTATACACGGGTAACACTCCGTAACAAACCCAAATTAGTCAAACAGAACCATTAAAATATAATTTCTTGTTTATGAAAGTAGTTGTCTCTTTGAAATTTATATTTATTTCTGGGAAAATATTTAGGGTAGCTATATCATATCTTAGGGTTACTTATACGGATTTAAGATTCAGATTTTTTATCCTTGGTGGCAACCCTAAATTATACACCTACTTTCCTCCAAGTTACTGGTTTCATGTACGAAAGATTCAAAGGTAAAAAAGGAAAAACTTACGATTAGATTAAATCGGCGTTTCTTTGCCGTAGAAGAATAGAATAGAAAATTATAATATGGAAAAGAATGAAGAAGGAAAAAGTAATTTCATTTATGTTGATTAGATATTTAGTTTAGTGTGTAGGTGGGATATAAACATTCTAGACAGGGACAGTTACTGAAAGTAAATTATCACCGTTTTGTAACTTCCTACATACAATTTTAGAATATAATTAAAGACCAATTATAATCCCGACAGTTCCGAATCGTATATTTTCCAATTGATGAGCCACCCCTGAATTTGCTGCCAGCAAAGAATTTTTAAATAAGTTTCACTAAGTGTGGGTACATAAAAGTGCATCAACCTAATTAATCGCTTATCTTTTATCAAGTTAGGGGGGCCGACTAAGTTTCTTTTTCCTGAAAAATTTCAATTTTATATCGAATATATTTGTTCCATCCCTCGAATAATTAAAAGTTTTATTATACCAACAATCTAATTCTTGGTCTATCATAAAATCGTATATTTTATAAAATTTTTAAATTAAAAATTCGGTCGATAATGTCAGATAATAAATTTTTGGAATTTTACCAAACAACCTCCCGATAAAAATGAACGATATTTTTATGGGGATAATTAAATTATCCGCTATTAAAATTTTATAATGTTCTCTACAAAATATAAGCAAACATATTTTCCATATTTTCCAATAAAAATTAGATAGAAATATTTTAAGGGGGTTTCAATTTAAGGGTGGTTCAAAAATAGATGGAAAATTATGATTTTTCCATAATACAAAATATTTACAAATTTTTGGGTAAATTTTGCGCAAAGAACCTTTTTACTTAAATGCTCTGAAA
>JANTOP010043724.1:0-10379 GCA_027564815.1 Symmerus nobilis | reverse complement strand
GCGAACTTTGGTAGCAATTTACTCCAAACTAATAAGAGTGCACTTATACCCTTTTTGCACCAAGCCCTTCAATTGTTATGGGATTGTAACTGATGGGTGCAACAATTTCTAATACAACCTTTCGAAACCTGTAATATCAAATTTATGAAATTACGCCAACTGTTTTTATATATGGAATTTCCTCTCAAATATATTTTTAATATTCAATTAATATGAAAATAATTAAAATCTCTTTTATCATATATTTGAGATACGAGCGGATTCGGAACGGTGCTGCGAACATCAGAACCATGATAATGTAGTAAAAAATTCGAATTATCCAAATTAAAAAAAAAAAACCGGGACATAAAAATGACCATTTACCATATTCCATTTATATCCATCCACCACTTGCACAACATAATAAAGGAAATGTACGATGTACGGACCGACAAACTTCATTTAATCCATTAGACTCGTGTTATATATTTATAAAGATCTCCGACGATATTTACAATCTCTCGTAAAGTAAACGTTTGATATGCTACGTTTACTCTACTCTTGCAAATCGTTTTTACATAAAAGTGTTTATAGATATAAAATCAAAGCAAACAAGAGAAAATGGATGAATCACTGACTAAATTGTTTTTCATCAAACAATGTTCGAATGGGTGCCTCAAACATAATTAATTGAAAATTATTTGTACGTAGAAATAAGTCTATTCTGAGTTAACTTTAAGCCATGTAAAGGACAAAATTGTCAATGAAACATTAAAATCCTGTACTCCTTCAAAAATAAGAACCAAGCTCTGAATCCATAAATTCCATTTTCTATAAATATAAATATTTTCGGATCAGACACTACATTTTTATTCACTACTATTGATAGTTTCGCCATCGTTGAAAAAACATACTTAAAATAAGGTTGTCCACAACAGTGGAGAAGGCCGACCGTTCATTAGATGCGTAGACATACCGACGTCTTCCCCAGCATATAAATTGGATATCATTTAATTCTTGCTTCATTTCATTGCTTCTTGCTAGTACGATATGTTAACGTAAATGAATGCAACGATTTTGTTTTTTATCAGTCTGATAACAATTTGTATAGGTGATACGTGAATATAATTAAAGAATTTCTATGTTTAAGCTATGTTTTCTTCCAATGTTTACCACGTTACACAGTGGTCCGGAAATCGAGAGAAGCCGACCATAAGTTGAAAAATAAAGTTTTTCTTAATACTTTTGACGTTTTGACGTAGTGCAGCAGCGTTTTAGACCAATAGTTAAGGATATTTGTACCGCCAAACATTTTTTTACCTTTCAAAATCAGAGCAAAAATAAGTTTCGAAACGAGTACACGTTGCGAGAAAGAAACGCCAATATTCGACCAATCAGAAGGCCGGGAAAAAAGTCGAATTTTTACACATAAATTAGAATCTGAAAACTGAAAAAAGTCCCAAAAAACGTGTTTTTGAAGATATCTCGAAAACTATCCTTAATAAGTAACAAGAAGTTTCATAAGACGTTCAGAAGAAGTAACATAAAACTGGCGTGTATACGTAATCGATGTTGTTATACACATGTGCTAAAATATTTTTAACTAAAGAGCGGTATAAAGGACAACGCCGAGAGCATTCCTAATTTAAAAAACTAAAATAAACTAGTTTAACCAGGTTTAACTAAAGATGTACTCATTTGCACAATAAAAAGAGAGCCGTTAAGAACAGAATAACCATGAAAAAATCTGCCTCACTGACGCTCTGACTGAAGTCCGAATTTATTATTCTTAATACAGATAATTCTCATTCCACGTTCATACGAGTATAACATTTTTTAACATCTACCATTGACTAAATAAATTTTGGAGTCGGAGTCGTATTACAGTCGTATCACAGAATTATGACTACGACTCCCGCAAAATACCTCCAACTCCGCAGGTCTGCTCAAAAGTAGCCATATCAAAACTAAAGAAAAAAAAACGGCAGAAGGTTTTGGAGGTAATTTCAAACACGTTAGAATCAGTACGTTTAAAAACGCTGCACATGCCAGAATATTGTCCGCCACCACTCCAGTAATGTAACCGAGAGCAAAACTTATATTTAGTGGAATATATCCTGTTGGGAGGTTGGTTGACTAATTTCAAGAAGCGACATAGCGTTTTTCAAGTCATTGTTCGGTATGTTCTTGAGAATGTGGGTCGACGCCTTTTGGATGGCTTCAATGTCGACATAGCGTTGTCCTTTCATTGGGAAATGAAGTTTTCCAAACAAATAAAAATCACAAGGAGCCAAATCAGGCGAATATGGTGAGTGATTGGCGGTTAAATGCATTTTTTGGTCAAAAAATTGGTAATAATACTCGATCGATGTGACGGCGCATTATCGTGCAAAAGGCGTCAATTCCTTTTTTCACGGTCGAACACGACGAAACGTTAAACCTGTTATGGGATAAACAATTCTCACGATAATTGTTTCATTAAATGAAACGTTTCGGTAAAAGTTTTTGCCAAGTTTAAAACAGAACTTAATGTTTGCTCGTTGTTAAAGGCTAATTTTTCTCTGAAATCAAATAAAATCTCGTCTTCTACCTGAGAATAGAGAGAATTTAAGAGGAATGGCTGATTTCACTAAAAATCGTGTCTTTTCCTCAGCAAATTATCTCAAATTTATCATTCAAACATGGCCGATTCCCATATAAATTATATGCAATTTCCTCTTTCCCCTTGCCGCTACTCTATACTATTAAATTAATTTGTTGTTGTTTTCTATATATTTTTTTATCATTTGAAAATGGAAGCCGGACACGTTTGGAGAGCATTCAGTCCCATATAAATTGCATGTAATTTTTTTTCTCTCTCACTTTGTTGCCATTCCTGGTACTGCTCTCTATTCTCAGGTAATTTGTATATGAATATATTTGTATATTTGTATATGAAATTAAAGTCTTGAAAAATATAGTTGACCGGAAATCCAAACTACAATTTTAACCTAGAAAAATCAACACACTGTAATTACAAACTGTTTTTTTCGTGTACCATAATGCATGAGAATCCGTATTTTTGACGTATTCATTATGGATCTGGGGGTAGTTAGGTTACAGTAGAATCGAATTCAACAATAGAAAACGGGTTGGCAAAATACTTATGGGCGGTACTGTATTTATTATACTATTTAATCCACTTTTAAAAAATGTGAAATGATGAATATCATTTTAAATATTAAAGAATTGTAGGTAAGGTATTGGCCCATCTATAATATAAGTTTAAAGGCGATGCCACATGAACGAACGAACGAACGATTTTTTTTTACGATTTACCTAATTTTACCATAATAGAATAAAATTTTCACAATTAAAATTATAGGAAATAATTGTTTAATATTATTAATTTTATAAGTTAAACCCAATTTGTAATAGTTAATAAATTACAATAAATAATTATTTGTTTTATCGTCTAATTTGGACATTACATTACATATAATTGTGAAAATTTTATTCTATTACGGTAAAATTAGGTAAATCGAAAAAAAAAATCGTTCGTTCATGTGGCATAGGCATAAGATAGACTTTAGTTCAGCCCACACCTCCAATGAAATTTTCGCAAGCTTTGGTTTAATGTAATTTCTTAAGCAATTTAATACGGAACATTCAAATTCTATTGAAACAGACTTGTGCTATTTATTTAACGTGTGGTATCCATAGTAAGGTTTTACCACACGGCCCCCAGATGTTACGGGGGCGATGCCAATGTGCAGGATTGACATTCTAGCTTGAACCCGTAGGCAAACACAGCCACCACTTGCTGCCTGATGGGGCCTCAACCATTTACCGAAAACAACGGCTAATGCCGTTGCGGATTACCCGGCCCCAGTGATACCAGAATTAGACCCTTGTGCATGAATTCTGTTATTTTAATCGATCTCGACTCGTATTTCCGATACTCGCAAACTCTGGGCTCGACAGTTTTAATATAATATATCGATTCTGACATTTTTTCGAGCCCAAAATTTCTTATAATTGACAAATATTATTTATTGGTGATTTTATTGTAAAATACGAGTTTCTAAATTTTATAATTACAGTGCACTCGCGATAGAGTGAACTAGTAAAAATTTCTTCGGTTCACTGTACTGAATAGTTCACATTAGTTTATGGATATCTTTTAATTCGTTTTAGCTTTAAATCAATGCTTATTCATTAAAGAAATAGCTGAAAAACGAGAACAGCTTTCTGTTCTAATCTACTAAGCGTAAATATATCATTGTATAGTTGCACTCGCAACACTTTTCTTCAACCCATCTTATCGCATTATTGAAAACTTGAATGACTTCTGGTTGTGACGATAATTTTTCTCCAGTAATTGTCAGCAATCGAAAACCGAATCGGTTTTTAAACCATTGTAGCCATCCATCGCTTGCGTTAAATGTCCCCCCGTTTTTACCCTCGTATACCTTAAAGAATTGTAGGGTTTTCTGACGTAAAATCACTCCAATGACTGGTACATGTCTCTCGCGTTGTTGTAAGAACCAACCATATACTGCTTATTCCATTCTTGGCATCTCACCTCTTCTTAATGTTTTTCTTGTTCTCGGTTCAATAATTGTATCCAAAACTGTTGCGACGATTTTATCACTGCGCTTACACCGGCAAATTATAGATTTCGCTATCTCATATTTTTCTGCCAAATATATGTAACACTGATACCCCTTTCTGATACTTACAATTCTTACTAAAGATATTTAAAAATCCCTGTAAATAGGGCTTCTGACAAGTGGAGGTTTTGTTTTTTTATTGTTTAACTAATACACACGAGTATATAAAATCTATTGAAAAACAAAATCATCGAAGGAATGTCATTGTTGAAGTAGAGGTATTTTGATTTTGTTCACTCTATCGAATGATTAAATTTCGAATTTGTTCACTCTTTAAGGTTGTCAATGAAAGAAATTATGTGTTCACTCTACGGAGTAGTTCACTCAAGGCATTGTTCACCATATCGCGAGTATACTGTATAATAAATATTGAAAAAATGAACGCTGCTTTTTTGGAAACATATAATAACAGGAATTATATGCGAATTCTACGATAGAATTTGAAGGATTGTATAAACCCATTCGAAATTCCTAAGACCCGGTCGCATTAAACTTTTTTCATCAGGTCCATACCAGTGTCGTGTCGGTTAAGATTTAATGACTGCAGTTAGTCAAACTATGGTTTCAAGATGCATTTCGGAAGTGTCACAAATAATAAGTAAGAAACTTACAGACGAATGTGTTAAGTTTCAACTGCCAGCAGCAGAAATTACAAGAGGGAAGCACAAATTTTCGCAAGAGTGCAATTTTCCTGGGGTCATAGGATAGAACGCATATTCAGCTTAAAGCTTTACCGAAGTATCTGGAACATGTATATGTAAACAGAAAAGATTGGCACTCAAAGAATGTGCAAATTGTATGCGATTTTGATAAAAGAATATTATCAGTAAATCCAAAATTCCCTGGACCATTTTTCTAAATAGTTTTCTTTATATATGACGCGTCACGTCGTGGCAAAAGGGACCTTATCTTGCCAGAGTAAAATTTTCAGTGGATGATGTTCACTTTCAAAAATTTTTCTGACTCATGAACTAAATCCAAAAGTGCGCACTAGGAGTCAAAAATCTTGCCAAACTTTAACCTCAATTATCTCAAAAAATCATTTTTGAACTATAAAATTCAAAACGCCATAACTTCGCTAATTTAAGACATTTTTGAGCGATTTTTTCTGCGTTCTCGCCAGATTCCTTTATCCAACGGTATCAAAAACGTAACCAACTCAACCTCAAATGGTATCTTGACCTTGCACAGGTCCCATTTGTCACGACACGTCACATATTCATTTGGACCAAACTTATAGAAGAAACAGAGACCATTTCTGTTGGCTACTTGGTGACTCCGGGTATGCCATAAATACTTATTTAAACCATACTCGTCCCCAGTTACTGACGAAGAAAAACTATTCAATGAATTTCACATCTCGACGAGGAGCATTGTTGAGCGTTGTATTGGTCTTCTTAAAGTAAGATTTCGATGTCTGTGAGGGGTAAGACTTCTCCGATACAATACACATTCGGTTTTGTTTAAGCTCACGCACTTAATGCTCACTCAATGTAATTGCTGAGTGAAAACACGCAATTTCGAGCTCGTTTAAATTTTATCGTAATCGATATTACTTGTCGCGAAACGAGCTCGATGAATTTTGACAGATAGATAATTACATGAGAATCGGTTTTGTGCGAGCTCACATCAATTTCTTGCGAGCTCGACTGAAAAACCATTTTCAGAATCCCTACGGTCAGACCTACGAACTCCCTGTTGAAAGCAGGGACAGCTACGGAATAGACCCTGCAACTCCATTGGCACCGCTAGACCAGCAAAGGTACGTGAGGTCGCCAACCCTCAAGGTTAAGAAGAACAATCCACAAATTGAACGTTTTAAATAATATTCTAATCCGCTTACCTTGACCCTTTTTACTTAGACTGCCAGAAATCCTGAATCTATCTAGCCTTCCACGATCCACTTAGCGCGTCTAAGCGCAACCTTGTCGTAGCTTATGTTTTCCAATGCTGACCTCGCTTTGTTGTTTGTCCAAATGAAAAAGAAAATTATTTCCTGAATTATCGCAAAATAATTTTTTTTTTAATGAATAAATAAACAATCTAATCAAAAAAATAAAATTTTTTTGTCCACCAATTTCGTCTGATTAAAATTTCGCGGCGCACTTTCGACTCTTCTATTTTATTGCGTATCCGTCCGCCGTTCCCCGTGTTCAACAAAATTTATAATTTCATCACGCACACACCCGCACATGAACAACCCGTAGTAAAATGTGATTAGTGATTACAAACCCACCGCCCGAGAAATCTGCGTCGTTCTACGAGTAAAATACCTAAAAAAAAATTTAAAAAAATATACAAAACAAATTAAATTAAATTCTTTTTTAATTCTATGATTCGCGAATAGAAAATTCAATTTTTTTTAATTAATTTCCGATTCAAATTTGATTTTACTTTGAACCGTGAAAATTATTTTTGTTGGAAAAAAATTGCGTTTTCACTTTAATGAAGATTACAAAATGAATGAGATTTCAAAATTTTGAATTTTGGAATTTTCTAGTTCATTCTATCTATCTACCAGGTTTACAGCTACAGGTCGAGGTTGATCTATTTACATTTATTGGATTTTATTGGTCGATTCTGTGACTGGACGGTCACTGCAATAAATGTGAATTAAAAAAAAAAAGGAGATGGGTGGCGGGCGAAGCATTAATTTTAACCTATTTTCTGATATTGCGATTAAAAATACGCGATTTCTTTTGTTATTCATATTCATAAGCCTGGCTTGGAGATGATGAAATAAAAAAAAAACCATTTGATCAAACAAAGGAAAAAAAGTGTGACTCTTACCTGCGGAACTTTTCCGCCGAATTTTTCCCAGAAAAGAAACCAAAATTTCTCCCAAGTTTTACTTTATTTTTCAACGAACAGAAAAAAATATGGCGACAATAAAAAAAATGATTGGGAAAATTGAAATTTTCAGAAAAAAAAATTACACAATTCAATTCAAGGGTCTTCTCGCTGGTTTTTCGTTCAATCCAATATTATTGTGACGAACTTTCGAATAAAATCCATAGTCATTATGTCAATTTGTCGAATTCAACACACCAATTTTACAAATTTCCTTTCTGTTTTCCTTTTTTCTCTTTTATTGAATAAAAAAAACTCTTTCTAGAAAAATATAAACCAACCACACACACGGAAAATTAATTAAAGTTTTTCTTTTCTTTCAAAATTGTTCACAATCCTACTCGCGCGCACACACTGTCCGACGAATGTTGACTGCAAATTTGTCGGATGATCAAAATAAAATGGTTGGCCCTCATTCTTTTGTGGTGATATTTGTCATTTTTGAAGGTTTCGCTCGTCGCTACGGACTAGAATAAATATGTCAAATCAACGTCATATCAGCTTTGGAATGTATTAGGATGGGCCGACGAAAAATTGTTTAAATGGAATAATTATAAAATCTTCGAAATTGTAATTGGCGCAAAAGGTGTAATATAACCAAACTTATAAAAATAATAAATTACATACTCTTAAAAGGCCCCACTCACTATTCAATTTCTATTCAACAAATTGATCAATTTGCCAACTTGCTAACCGATCGTGACGTGTGTGGGGTGGTTGGATTAACCGTTGATAAGTTGAATGTTCATACAATTTAATTTGGATTTGTTGAAGAGAAATTGATGTGAATGGCTATGTTGTCAACTTACATTCAATTTCAGTTAAAAAGTGCATACCCTGGTGGCAACATCAATTCGGAAATATATTTTCGTATATTTTTATAATTTAAGTTTCATGTTGAAGTGAAATTGAATAGTTTGTGGCCCTGTTGGAGAACAATTGACAAGTTGATATCAATAAGTTGAACCAACCAAGTTGAGGAGAAATTGGTTAATGAATGGGCCGCTTAATGAACATTTTGTCGCTCACATTGGCTCTAAAGTTTTAGAAAATTTCTCATTACACTAGTTTTCTCTTTCCTTTTAAAGGAATTATATTACCTGAGCAACAGAGATATTACTTAGGGCGTAAAATGACTAATAGGCGACGAGAGTAATTTTAAACACCAAATAATTATCAATTTTCAACCAGACTAAATCATTAGTAAATTAGTATTAATAGTAAATTTTACTGACCATTTACTATGACGATTAACACTTTAATGACCCGGGTCAGTAATATATCCTTTTTATCTGAATGATTTCTTGATATTGGCGCCATGAATATCACGATGAGTGTTTTTCTTTGGTTCTGTATGTAAATTTACGGATTTCTGACCGTTACTATAGCTTGGACAGTCGTCATTTTAGTTTATAACTTAGATAAACAAATTTCTTGGCGTAAATAGAACAGGGATGGTTATCCATGGTTTCTGACACCAGAACAGGGATGGTTTCTGACGTAGGTAATTAAATTTACAAATGGATGACCAAAAATAGACCACATGGAATTATAATTTTTATGAGGTATGTAAATTTAAAGGGTTTTAACCGTAAATAGACCATATACGATCACCGTTATTCTGACTTTGGTAAGTATATACACAGATTTTTTTCCGTAAATTGATCCATGACGGTCATTGATTGTCTAACTTTGCAAGTAAATTTTAAGGATTTTTACTGTAAATAGGCTATAGATGGTTATCGCTTTTCTGACTTAAGTCAGAAAATTTTATGTATTATATTTATGTATTAGGGGAAGACGGGGTAATTCGGCGCACTTTTTATCTTTTGGTCATATTTCATGGCTCTGACCATATATCGCATCGTATTGACATTCAAATGAAAGTTACTTTCATTACGTAATTTTCGATCAAAGATACTTGCAATGTGCGGCATACCATTTACAAGATAGGAGGGATTTTCCGAGCACCAAAAATTTGGGGTAATTCGGCGCAGCCGGGGTAATTCGATTTCACGGAAATTCAAGTGAAATATACCAAATAATATATATCAACAGTAATCGTTCATGTTATATTCGTGTTTATTGTAAAGTTGGCATTATGTATCAATTCTAAAATTAAATTATGGTTCAATATTGAAAAATTAAAAAAATCAATTGGGGAAAAAATCCAAAAACGAATCCATAATAGAAATTAATGAACAACTTAGGGGAAACAAATAGACGCTATATGATTTTAAACGCAAAAACGAGCCGCGCCGAATTGCCCCGAAAAAAATGCGCCAGTTTACCCCAGACTACATATCAGTATTTCGACACAAAAATTAAAAAACTTTGTGAATCAACTCGAGTAAACGAATATCACGCGTCTAGCTAATGTCCTTCAGCACTTAGTTAACTTACCATCAATTACCATTAATATCAAGAACTATGTTCTTCAATTAATTTTGTGAGTGGGATAAAATGAATACCGAAAGTGAAAATACACGTTTGTCAAGGTATAGTGTTAACAAACAACTGAATGGGTCGAGGTTACTCAACCCAATATGGCGCACCGTTTAGGCGCTGTTGCGACACTACTCATTTTTTGCACAGTGTCGCCGTATCTGATGATATTTCGACTGCGCCGGGTTACCCCAGCGTCGAATTACCCTGTTTTCCCCTATGTATATTAAGGTGGTCTTTAAAAGGCCTCTTCCCGAATTTTGACCGTGCCGCCCAAACATTCTACTCCAAAAAAAAAATTTAAAAAATCACCTATAAGTTTCAATACTTTATCTCAACTCTAAAGCGACCCCCAAAAGGCTTCCTTTTTCCCATAGAAATAACATGGGGTTTCATCATAACTTAACATTTTATTTTTTTTCTCCGACAATTATGTCGCAAAAAATCTGAAAC
>JANTOP010043713.1:0-10384 GCA_027564815.1 Symmerus nobilis | reverse complement strand
CTGCAGCAGATTTGAAATAGAGCAAATTATATACAGTGGAACCCTTAAGTGTCCGACTATTGGGGGTTTTACCCTATGTAAAACATATCATTTTTGGGATTGGGTTCACTTTTATACTTTTAACTTATTTTTGCCCAACATCAAACAAATCTGTGAAGTTATTATATTTTTTAATTAATTTAGATTAGAAAAGTCAAATTAATTTAAAATTTATTGAAAAGAAAGTTCGTTCTTCTATTCTCTGACAAATTGAAATAAGTTTTAAATCAATATTAATGTCATTAAAAGCTTTTAACGAGCAACAATTAATAATATCCATCTATATATTTTATTGCTTCCTGTACTGGTGATATAAAATTATCCTAAAACCTAATACTTATGATTACAATATAGGGGTCGCTGTTACCGCTTCTACCGGTCGGTAATTTATGGGGCTTTATTTTAAAGCAAATTTATTCGCGAGAGTGGTAAATAGGGTAAGTATGATCCTTATAAATTATACAGACTGTAATTATTTAATTTATTTTCTATTTCCGTTACCCAATCTTTCATCAATAAAAATACGTTAGAATGTTTATGCACACGTGGATAGATACTGACAAGTCGTGAATTGAAGTTTATTGAATCAATTTACTTTAGTTATTATTTTATATTATTGAAATGTTCAAACTAAGTAAAATTAAATAATAATAATTGACGATTTACCAATTTACTCTATTCAATTTCGAGAAACCCTAGACAAGCTTATTGAAATGATGAAAAGTCAATTTTCGATAAAATTTATGTACAATACCTAATGGAAAATTATAATTTTATAATAAAAATAATGAAAGGATAATAGCCTCCAATATACAATCCGTTTCCCGAACATGATTAATGTTGGTGTGCCTTTGTAAATATTCAGGTGTTTAATAAATTGTCAATATTATAAAGGACTAAGGGCAAAATATAAGCAATATTTTCACATATTCCATTCCCTACTAAAATATTATAAATTTTCAATATCCGGTGAGAAATTCAATCCTTTTCTTTTTCCCTTGTATGAGGTTTGTATTACTAAAACCAAATTTTCCTTCTGATCGGTTTTGCAATTCATTTTGGATTAGTTTTTTTTTTCAAAATTAAGGATGGGTAAATTCAGGATTAAATTAAATAAACATTAGTCATATTCCTTAGCAATTAAAACAAACCAAATACATTCATTATTTATCGATGTAAGTATATTCGCATATACATATTTAAATAGCTCTGATAATAATTGTATTATTATCATCTCCACTTAATCTAATTAATGCTATACAGATTACAAACAAAAAATAGCGATAGACTCTGATAGACTAATGGGTACGGAATATTGATATTATAATAGAAATCATTATATGTACCTATAACTAACTAATGGAATACTATTCTTGCGCTAATTATTTAGATTTTCATCTGATAATCGGAAATTTATTTGGACTGAATGGACAATGAGACATGATTGTCGGTAGATTTGTATATTTTTCTGAATAATTAAAACGTTGCGTTGAAATATGTAGGTGAAGAAAAGAAATTCTTTAGTAATAAAATTTGAATAGTATACATACAGTATTAACAATAACGTACATAGTTATATTGAATCTTAAAACAATAATCCAACCCACAAAGATTAGTTTTTTAATATCAAAGAGAGATTCGAACATAATAGGGAGACCGGTAAAAATTTATTATACATAATAGATCCCATTTGGATTATTTATCTATTAGTTTCATTTTCTTACCAATATGTTCATATTCATTAAGAAAAAGAATTTTATACTCACCCTGTATATATCTATATATCTGTTAACTGGATAATTTTTCGCCAAATGTTTGTATTCAAATCATTTTTAAAAAAATAATTAAAACATTTTCTTTAACAAAATTATGTTGGTAGTGAAATAAAAAAAATCGTACGATCAATAAACCTTCGCTTTTTAACAATAATTAATTTGGCGGATATAAGTTAGTCTACCAAAGATCGCTGAAAATTTAAAATTAATTGCGTGAGAAAACATGGCAGATGTAATATATACGTCGAAAACAAAGATATAATTATTTTCTTTATCGCTCCGCATCATTGGAAGCCTGAAGTCTCTAACTTTTTTCCATTTAACTAACCGATCCTAACATACCTATTTGATAAATATGTAATTCGTCCTCTATTTCGTCTTATTAAGAGTATATTTTGTTATATGTTATAGGAGTAGTATATGTTATTTTAAATCTTATTAGGAGTATAATTTCACTAGATCAATAAAGATTTTACACTTTTATCGACCATCAACTTTCAAAACCAACTTTCGACAAGAAAATCCATTTCAATTATATACTACAATAGTATTCTTATATTGTAAGGAATTTTTATTCTCCGTTTCAATACAAGAAACGATATCCCAAGTACTCAAATCAGTTTAAAGGATTCAGTTTAAAGTGATATGTCACACATGGAGACAATCAAAATTCATCTTACATTAAGAAATCGATGTTACGACCTAATAACCACCGTAGATGTTAGAACGAAAGAAAGACCTATTTTGTCCTAATACAGGTTTTAGCAAGAACCGGTGAATTTAAATATTAATTATAAAATAAGCATTAATAGATTTTGGGACTGAAAAATATTAAATATAATAAAATAAAATGCCGTCTTATTTCAGAAATACACACAGGAAAAAAATGTGTAAATGTACGACAATTTCGTCCCCAGAAATTTCGATCAACAGAATATTCACGGAATTTACGGAATTGTTCAATAATTATTTAAATTATTGTGCTCAAATTACAAATAGCTATTTAGGTGAACGAATAAATGTCATTTTATTTACATAATCAGCTTTCCCGTATGTTGTGAATTAAGAATACGCTAACACGGAGTTATAAATACTAAAACGCGTTTAAAATTTGTCGTGAATCGGGGCGAATATAGAAATATATAAAATAGTCCCTAATTATTAAAATTCGTTTGCTGTGATTTTCTACTATTTAAAAATTAATCGCTACCGAAGTTTGATTAAGTTTAATATTTTTATTGTATTAATTCAATGACGGTTAACAGCAGAACCGACTTAACCACTAGGCCCGATAGGCCCGGGCCTAGGGCCCGCGTGTCTCGGGGGCCCCTGAAATTTTGGAAAATTTCTTTTTTTTCGATAATCATGTTAAGTGAAGAATTGATCATACAAAAATTGAAGGAGAAAAATTTAAAAGATATTCAACTTTTTTTTTTTATATATGGCAAACAAATTATTTAACCTGTTTTGTCTTTTAAAATAACGAATTTTGGAAATAATTTATTTATAAACTTAAAGTTCAGTGAAAGTATACAATAATCTAATCTACTACTAATGATTATGATTTGGAATACTATATTGGAGCATTTTGATAGCTGTAGTAAGTTGCTTCGGTCGGCGACAATTACTCTGCTCAGCGGTTAGGCTCTGTGACTCTTTGAAGGATTTGTTAATGGGATTAAAGAATATCTCGATGTATGAAGTTTTTGAGAATATAGCAGCAGAATTTACAGGACGCTCGAATTACAGTGACGATCTTAAAAGATAACGTAAAAGAACGAATTTTTTAAAGAAACAGATAATTTAAAAGAAAGTGAATGCCAAATCAACATCAGAGCCTCGTTCGTAAACAGACTCTGGGGTCACTCCAATGCCATATTTTCACTTTTTTATCACCACAAACCGTTCGTAAAGTAAAGAAAATCACTCCAAGAGTTAAATTCACTCTCGTTCGGAAATTCAAAAGACGAAAATTTAATAAAATGAAAAAAATGTTATATGAAAGGGGCCCCTCGGTCTAACTAGCCTAGGGCCGCCTTGACCCTTAAGTCGGCTATGGTTAACAGTAAATTCATTGAAATTATATTGAATCATCCTGATATCTCATTAGTTTACTATTTAGGCGCTTTCTTGTAACTTTTTACTTAATTACCTTTTAAACGCAACAATGACTGCTTGCAGTGCAATTATCAGTACTGATTCGGGCGAGGAATTAATGAGCATCCCGCTTTATACTATTTGTTTTTATTATAAAATATCTTCCTATTTTCTGGACCGTATATATGTATTATTGAAAAATAAAAACATTTGCCTTACCACACTTTTTTGCTGTAAACGTAAAGTAGCATATAATGTTCTACTTCCATAATAAATGAGAAAATGTTTATTTTTCCCATACTGATTTTTCTTTCAGTTTTTCTTTTCGTTAGGAAAAATAATTATGTAAACAACATTTTTATTATCGTATCTGTATAGTCATAAAAATATGTAAATATGAACTTGTGACTGATATTTGTGGTATGTATTGTATTATATGTAGTTATCTATTTGGTTTTCCATTCTTAACCGTACCTACCGAGCTTTATATATAAACTATTTATATCAAAATATGAATGAAAAGTCTTAAGCAAGGATTAACACTTCACATTTTTCGAGAATCAATATTATAAGTATTAAGGTGAAACATGCATTATATCTCTATATTAAATTAGGATGTTCCTTATCCTTAAAAAGGATTCAGTGCAATATTACAAATTCTACCTTAATTAGATAAAAACCTGATAAAAATTCAAGAGATCTGGGCTGGGAGTATAATCTTGTTGTGTCGCGTCGACTTGATAAATTCATACATATTTGTATCTACATAGTTGGTGTACAATTGGGTTTTAATCGACTCGACTCGACATGGCTCGATCATACTCTCAGCCCTGAACTCACTAAAATCTCTTACATATTTTTGAAACTACACAAACTATGTATCGTCGGTTTACAACCAGACAGCATTAAGTCAAAAAATTAGGTTTTGAGTAAATCGATTTTTAAAGTTTTGAATATCTCCAAAACATATGGGAAAAATTACTTAATGCAATCAAGACACAGCTATATCTTTAAAACTATCGTCTTTCTAGTTATGAGACTTTAATAGCATAAAATTCATTCATTATGCTACACTTTCCCATCAATAACTCAAAATTGGAAAGAACTGATTTATAGTGCTTTCTTGTTAACCGATGACTGCTATAAACCGACGATTTATAAATTTAAAATATATGGTAACTGCTCTGCAGATTCATCTAGAAATTCAATTGATTCTAATAGTTAGTTTACATATTTTAAGTCGTTAGAAAACTTATAATTAAAAAGTACTTGAAAATTTCTATAAAACTAAAGACACCCTAATATATGTAGATATGTATTATTTATACCTCCTAAGAATGTGGCAGACCAAAAATTCATCTCTAATCTCGTTTTAAGAATTTTACTCAAGTGTTTTACTGAAATTATGTATGCTTAGGTACACGAAAAATTGCCATTATAAGTATGGATATCATACTAATGAATTTTTTTCATATGGGTTATGTAAAACCTTCTACTGCTACTATTTTTGTAAGAACTTTTTCCTAAGATGAAGAGTAGGTATCTTAATTATTTTTTAAGCGTGTTTTAATTAAAGATAAATATTAAGAAAACATATTCTTGGCTAGGTAAATTTACTTTACGCAGATCATATTACTCCATCCATACTGTATCCATACATAAAATTATTTTATTTTTTATTAAAACTTAATTATTAAAACATAACTTGAAGTGAAATATACTTGTAATTACTACAAAATATAAAATATATGATTTTTCTACAATTATCACTATAACACATTGCCAATTTGTCCCAACATCTACCATATATTATTGTGAATGATTTGGGAAAAATAATGAAATTAAACTCTACATTTAAATATTAACTAGGTTTAGAAAGAATTAGATTTAAAATTAATTAACCGCACGACCGTATAATCGTTCCATTTAGATAATAAATTGCCCAATCTAAATCTAAAAATATTTCTCAAATTCGTGTTTTTTAATATGAGCCTCCCTTTACTTTACGGATAATAATGAGGTTTTATATACAGCCTTTTTGCAGAATATTATCAATGTACGATATATATATATTATATATATTGTATAATTTACTGGGTGTCATCAAAAAACGAGACAAAAAAAAGGAAAATGTTAGCAAATAAAAGGCAATTTAATAGATAAAAGCATCCAAAGTAAACAGAAGAGGAAAAAAACTCTATAGATATCATGGTGTAGTAGCACAATAATGTAATGTATAAGTGAATTATGGTGCAGAAGAAGTCAAATGTAATTTGATCGACCCGAATGGGTCGGTTTAAAAATTTCCACTCAAATTAATATCTTTTTTAATTAGTTTGTGAATGAATAAATGTTTAGGAAAGTCTAATTCAGATATAATATCACTCAAAATTAGCCAACATTAATATTACACATATAAATTGTATTAATTAAAGGATGGATGTCACCCACACAACACAACATACATAAATCCAAGCAATGTAATGGCGTGTCTAGATATAGAGAAATTGTGGATCAACACAAGTAAAATCCCTGGTTCGTCCACATCAGATATCCCTGATGCAGCCAGAAGTTCCCTCCATTTCTTTCTCACTAAAACTGTCAGAATAATTTCATTTCATATCATTCGGTATATATCATTAATCCCAAAAGTGAACGCATAATTTTGTATTACGTACGAAAAATTACGAATTTTGAGTCAATAAAGGAACATTGGCGGCATGCATTTTTTCTGTACTTTAATGAGAAGAAAAGTACAACTGGCAGCCGGCGATTTCTCGTGGAAACCTATAGTGACTTTGCTCCACGCAATACTACATATGAGATATGGTTTGAACGTTTTAACAGTGGTCAATTCGACATTCAATGTTGAAGGCATTGGATTGGGAAGTCTTATCCCACCCGCTTTATTCACCCGAATTGGCTCTATCAGATTATTACTTGTTTGCATCCATACCTCATGCCCTCAGAGACTAGAGTTTCAATACTTATGATTAGCTCGAAAAATGGGTTGATGAGTGGTTGATCACAAAACTGGAACAGTTTTTTTTGGATTGAAATCAACAAGGTGACCGAAATATGGGATAAATACTTGGGTACCTTGCGACGATCAATACTTTGAATAAAAAATATATTCCTAAAAAAAATATTTTGAATTCCTAAAGGTAGGTCATATGAATATCCTAGTGTAGACTACCCATTCGTACCTTCTCAGCGTATTCTTTATGGTGCGTCGAATGGCTTAAGCACACATAGCCCGAGCCAAATGTGATGGATAATAGAACGCATATGTGCGAGAACGGAGAATTCGTGTTGACTCAGTGTAGACGCGATTTAATTTATGGTTTTCCGCGCGTGAGAAATAAATGTTTGTTTTGATTTTATAAATGGTTTGGCTTGTCAATTAAGTGTTTTATTTATATTTCTTTTAATTATATTTATTGATAATTTCTATTAAAAATTACTTTTCAATAATTTTGCAATTATGCAAAAAGCTCTACCAGCTATTACTAATTCTTCTGACATATTTGTGTGCGAATGATTGGAACGAATTGCGAACACACGCATACTTAAAATTCAATTTATCCCACATATCATCACACATCACATGAACGGATATGAATTCAGCACGCATGCATATTCCTGCGCGCTCAACCTATGTGCATTCAAATCAGGACCCACCTTAATATATATAATATACTATTTCGAGTTTATATTATCTTTCCCTCTAGGGGCGGAAAGCTACAAAAGAAAAAGAAAAAATTGTTCAAATTCATAATAAGACTGAAACGCGAGTTTGAATAAGTTTTTTCAGCTTACAAACAATGTCAATTTCGAAGAACTAACTTGTCCATTATAATAGTATTTCAAAAGTCTGATATTCACATATTTACTTGAAAAATAAACATAAATAATTTATGATTATAATCAAATAAAAATATCAAACTTGAAACATTATTATACTTCGGTATATACATAGTATGCCAAGTCAGCCACAATGTTATTTTGGCGTACGAGTATTTTATTTTGTCCCACTTAGGATATATAATCGATTATCTTCGCACGCAAGCAGGATTGAAGTGGCAAAGGTGATAAAAATGATATAACATCGATGGTTAACACGTGATAACTTGTGAACCTTTGTCAGGAAAGGAACCGCTTTACCTGTATGAAGTTAATAATAATAAACTTATAGTTAATAAACTATATCAAAAAAAGACCAACCGTCTTGTTTGATATAAGATTTTAATTTTGAAAATGAAAGTAAAATGTAAGTAAATGAAAGTAAATCAATGTCAATGTTGAATATGAAAAAAAAACTAATTCAAAAATGTAATATCTCAGTAGCAATATCTTCAGTTTCTAGGTACCGACTATTATTGATTAGGTCCATTACAATCATTACATAATAGTAATTAACTAGCATGGCAATCAGCCTGTTAAAGTCCACTGCTGAACATAGGCCTCCCCAAGAATTTTTCATTGGGGGGTTTTTAGTAATCCACCACGCTGACCAATGCGGGTTGGTGAATAATGTAGTTATATTAGTTGTTTTTGGTCTTAACCTGTTGTCATTGACCATTTTAAATTTATGCCTACTCCTATATACAGGAGTCTTCCGTACTATACAAATGCATAGTACATGGGACCGCCATTGGTTTTTCAACCTTTACGTGACCATCCGATATCACGCGGTTAAGTGTTCGACAACTGAGGCGATCGAATATAATAATTTGTTAAGATAATAATTCGTTGCTACAAGGGATCGAACAATTTCAATTGGTTTGAAGCTGGGGTTTAAAGGATTTAAACGAATAGGGACACTGAATTAGACTAGTTTAAAAGTTTAAGACTACTAGAGACATTGATTTAGATTAATTATTAGATTCTTATCCATGACAATCGGGGTTCATCTATTGGCACATAGTAATTAAATTTTCCTATTTTTGAAGATTTTCCAAAGCATTACAAGGAGATCAAGTATACGCTAGTTATAACTAACCGCCAAAGTATATAGGTAGTATAGGGTAAAAGTATAAGTTTATGCGTAAGTGACCGTGAACTGAAAAATTCAAACACCCACATATTACTTTTATTATTTTCTCATTTTCGAGATGCGTATATTATACGTTTTATTATTCTTTCCTTAATCATTCCATTGATTTGGCTTATGAATGATATCTAAAACACTTGACTCTCTTTCTCAATATTTTACTTTTGTCTGTTGAATAAATAGCTCATTCTAACGAGAAATGGGTGATTGTGCTGTGAACACATTTTAATATTAGAAAACTTTTCTTTTTCATCTACTAATGTTGAAATCTAAAATAAATACTTTACATGAAGAGATTTAAGCTGTTAAATAAACATTGTTTGAATGGAGAAATATTAGAAAAGCACATAAGGATTAGTAAAAAATACAAACAATAGAAATCATGGAACGAAATTGAGTTATTAGATATCAACTAATACATATGGTGAATCCTAATCGCCCACATCAACCAATTTTAATCCTGTTCATTTCGAGGCATAATAGGTATGTCGTGTAATATAGAAACACATAATGTTTGTACACCGATCTCTCGATTTACATGGTAGATATGTTCCGCAACAAATCGTGTAATTCGAAACCATGTAAAACAAGACACAGCATAAATATACAAAGTTAAATGGTTATACAAGGAATTTCTTAAATATTCAAGATCAAATTGAATATTGCAAGAATTTTTATTCCTATCTTTTCTTATCAACATCTTTCCAAAAATAAATCCCTAAATTATTGTTGTTACAAAAGCTCAATCAAAAAATATAGAATTATATGATAATATGAGAAATTTGAATTTATGTTGTGGCCATTTAAAGACTGTCATTAGCTCCCACTAACAATGACAGAAATCCTTTCAAATGAGCTATCACTCGATCCCACGTACTGTTTAAAATTTTCAACCCCCTCTATCCTCCTTCTCCCCGCGAGGGTCCGTGTGGAATTTTAATAAATTTAATGATCGGTTGTTGGCTCCAATTGATCTTAGGAAAATTCCAACTTTTTATCTCGCGCTGTTCAAAAGTTAAATGGGGTCTAGGTAGTTTGAAACACCCTGTCTAATTGTGGGATCAGTGAATTATTTTCAAAATTAGTTAATTTTCTATTAATTTGGAATTAAGTTAGTTTAATATCTAAAATTCGACACATAAATAATAATGAAATAAAGGTAATTTTTCTTCAATAAACCCTCAATTAAGGGCAATAGGCAGTCGTTAAGTAAATTTTTTTTATATCATTTTTCGGAAGTAGGACCCTTCCCGAATATAATGCCGTTACTTTTATGTTGAAATTTCGAAAATTGTTGATTTGGCAGCAGAAAAGGTGGAGCGCCGCGCGGATCGATTACATACATTGGGCCCGATTCACGACATGTTTTAAAAATAACCCAAGTGTTAATTTTCCACCAGGTTTTATAACATTAGTACTA
>JANTOP010043702.1:0-10386 GCA_027564815.1 Symmerus nobilis | reverse complement strand
TTAAAAATTCATAACTTCCAAACGAAAAATGATAGAAAAATTCTAAAAATACCTGCATGTTCAGCAGGATGCATTCTATATATCAAAAAAGAAAAACTCAATTTTGTTTTCGGTGAAGATTTGGTACCATTTCCTGTGGACGGTCACATTTATTATTTCATAATTTAGTAATTGTTTTGAAGAAAGATTCTATTTAATTTAAATTATTTTTTATATAAAACTTTTGAAATAAAGTGTGAGCTTACCAGAAACTCAACCCCATTTAGTTTAATTAATAATCATCAGTAAAAACGATATGTTCTGTTTTCAGAAATATTATCTAGAGTATTTAGTTCCTTATTTAGTTTACTTCCAAAATGACCAAGGGTCATTCCTTATATCACTTCCAATTAAATGAGAAGAATTATATATACATTTTTTCTAAAATTGTAATTTCTTGAATATAGAAATATAGAAAATCTCTAAGTAGCTAAACAACATAGCAAGAAATAGCGTCTAATTGAGCTAGAAATCTGCCGTTTGCAGAGGTTTTTTTTATATATTTTAAATCCTAATTGCATCTTAAAGTATTATTTAAGGTAAGGGATACTATAAGGGGGCACCCAACCCAATTGGCTAAAATCGTTAATATAAAATCGATTTCTATAATTTTTGGTTGTATAAATCTGCTCTATTAGTAGATAGGATTTATGTATTGATATAATAATTATAACAATCGCTTTCAGATTAATAACAGATATATTCAGCTTTCAGATAATTATAACAAATAGGGCAATTTTTAAAATGTTCCTGGGAGTCCATTTTATTTTCGGGTTTCGTATTTTTTTATCTGTGACTGTTCGTATGTTAATAATTAAGAAATTGATTTTATGCGATTTATATTTGCTGCGACTTGACACAAAAAGACTGAAAATGTTTTGTGCAATATATCGTTTATAACTTTGTTAAAAACAATATCTGTCAATATAAAATACATCAAAAACCTTTCATCAAACCTAATATTTTTCTGAGTACGTTAAAAAAATAGTCAAATCGCGTGAAAATTGACATCCCAGGAACATTTTTAATCTTGGATCTTGGAGAACTCGAAAAATAAATAATGGAGATAAATCGATTTAATGATTTACGTTAATATAATAATGTTATGTATTCAGCCTTGACACCGCATCTTAAATTCTACATTTGATCGCGTTTTAAGTGGGTGTTTGACAAAATATTTAACAGAAAATAAAATTAATTATTATAATTAATTAATTGGATAATTTATTTTATAGAATCTTCTTCTTCCAGAATTTAGAAATTTCTTTCATCATTTAGAGAAATTCGATAGAATCTAACGAATATTTTATATGCTTTGGCTTTAGGATTAGTACCCATTAGTACCCATATTAGTTACCCATTTTAGTTTTTAATTTTTCGGTTTTGCGACTTTTCACATTAATTTCTTCCATCAGAAATTACTTTTCTAGTTATACCATAAGCCAAGTTTTCCAAACTGTGGGACGCGAGACACGCCAAATTTGTCGCTTGATTGATGAGGTTTTCCATATGGCATGTTCCAGCATTAAAAAAATCATTAGATAATGGTATTCTCTAAAGGAAACTGTCTTTTTTGCAATTCAGCGTCTAAACAATATATTACATCAACAAACATAATATGCAGCATCTTTTTTGTACTAATTACACTATGCGCCACCATTTGTGACCTAGCTGCCACTATACTTTACGTATAGTGTTACAGTGGCGTGCCGGCATATGAGCAGAAGGCGCAGAGCACACCTTCTAAAATATGGGCAGTTTCTCAACAAATCAAGTTAATATTTAATTAAAAAAATATTTGTAATAAAATATTATATAAAGTGCCCACCTAAGAAGATAATAAAAATTTTAAATAAATATGTTTTTGTTTTGTTTCTCATACCAATTATTATAATCTATTTTCTTCCCAAATAATGGTCGTTTAACGAAATTTTCAAATTTCACAAAAAAATTTCAATAGTAAGCTCTTTGAAAGCAATAATATAATTTGGGAAAGAATTTTAATCCCATTCTTAAATTCAATTTCAAATTCAACCCATTTTAAGCTCAATGACAGATTTTAGTTCCGAACCTAAATTTGTACTTCTTAAAATCTATTTTTTATCCAGATAACGATCTCTGAATGAAATTTCACATTTGCTAAAAAAAACTTCTAAAGTCTCGAAAGCTAATTGAAATCTTAAAATTTAAATTTAATTTTTATATAATTTCAAATCCAATTTTTATTTGGGTTATTAAATTGAAATTAAATTTGAAAATTTGGCTAAAAGCTTTCTGAAACCATTATAAGCTCCTCTAAGACATCTTTAAGTCTCGAACCTAATTTTGTTTGTCCTAAAATCCATTTTCTATTCTGATAGCGATCCCTTAATAAAATTTCTCATTTTCCCGAAATAAACTTCAAAAGTCTCGAAAGTTTATTGAAAGCTTACTTTAAATTTGACAGTTATTTCCGATTTTCATTTAGAAAGTAATTTCAAATTTTCAAAAAAAGCTAAAAGGGGGACGCAGGCAGGAAAAGTTTGGAAACCCCTGCCATAAGGAATTCTATAAAAATCCAGTAAAATTCGCGACTTAACTTCTAGTAAGAACTAATAGAGATGAAATTTCAAGCTATAGACGCCATAAATGTGAGGATAAAATGTGAGAATTTAATTTCAAAGGGTATTGGCTTTAAAAGCGGTTAAGTCTATATTAATTTACGTATACTAAAATAGGTAGCCTATTTTATAGCAAATTCTCATGTCATATCCTGTAGAAATACCTAAATAATGTATTTATATTAAAAAATGTAGGTCGCCTTTTAATATCGCAAATAAAAAAGTTTATTACCCGGTCATTAATAATATTTTAATTATATTTTAAAAGTGCTTATTAAGACATTGGATTATGACAGCAAGAAAAACGTAACTCCTTATTGGAATTACCATAATTATCATCATAATACATTAATAAAAAAAAGCCTTTAATAAATATTTTTGTTAGTTTAATTTTGATATGAATTTATTAAAATCTTTCTATAACTTCATTTTATATTTTGTACAATAAAATAAAAGTTGAAAATTTATATACATAAATGACCATTAAATGGAATTTATTTTATAGTTTTTATATTAGCGAAGAAATTTTGTGCGATTTTAAAATCTATATAATTTAAAAAAGAAAATATTATGATTTTTATATTATAAGAATTTGATATCGAAATGAACTGAACAGGTTCCATTTTTATTAATCTTTATCGCCAGAGAAATAAACTTCTGAGGACATTCACATAATATTAAGTATTATTACAAATGACAAACAAGTCATAAGATCTTAGGGGCAATTACAATTTTAAAATCTTTATAGAAAACTTGTATTTCTAAATGAAATTTTGTATCGGAGGGACGGACTTTGATTTCGTATATCTAATCAAATTAAGCGAGAAGTGGAAAAAAAATCTAGGACCACTCAATTTATTTACCGTCAACTGTAATTGGCCATATGATGTAATTTTACCATTAAATCCACTAACATGGTAACGTTAACGTTCAGTAGGTAAATGATTACAATAAAAATCTGGTTTTTCTTACTTATTTTCTTTTATTACTATCTTACGGATTTTAATTTCAGAGAAAAAGAATCCATTTGCAAAAATAAATCGTTTAAAAGAAGTAATGCGAGCGGTTTAAAGTCATCCGGACATTTCATCCAGAAGAGAGTGTGTTGTGCATATCACATATTACCCATATTACGAATTCAATTCACATACGAAATCATTAACCATAACCATGATATATAAATAAGTATACGAGAAATCAAAAAGAAGCAATTTGAATGTTACTCAACAAAAAACCAGTAACCCAAGAAATAATCCAACAACACAAGCCCATGTAAGAATACAATTGAAAAGCTATGAACGTTGGATTCAGCAGCTAAAAGAATATTAGCATAAAAACAAGCTTCTTCTTACAGGTCATTGCCATTGTGCTCGCAAACCATATAAAAATAAAAATAGCTTTTAAAACCGCACCATAATATTATTCTTTACCATTAAAATATACATTCTTTTCCAATTTTCTTGTCTTAGTGTATCTGGGTACTGGTATACATGGTACCAGTATCGCCCCACCAAACACCATCATTAATTTCACCATACAAAATTAAAATTGTATTTATATAGTATACTTAACTATATTACTGATCAACAAGAAGCGATCCAATCATCATCCAATGTAATCTTTCTTTTCTTTGAAAGTTTCTTATAAATGAATTCGATTCTTTTCTTGGTGCATCTCTCTAGAGAAAAAGATTGGCGTGACTTCCTTTTCGATTGCATTCACTTTATTATATTTGTATATTTTCATATATAGACGACGGTATGCACAATTTTTGACCTTAGCCATTGAAAAATGAAATCTCATTATTTATTTAATCATCTCATGAATATTTTTTTACGTCTTTCCTATATCTGAATATTATATCGTTTTACTTAACAATGTTTTTTTAAATGGTTAATATTCTATTGAAATTTATATGGATGGAATATACTCTCGCTATAAATCCGTTCGGTATTCACGTACATGAACAGGTCTATCTAGGGAAAGCTTTGAATTTATAGGAATTTACGTATTAAAGATTTAATTATTCCTCTTGGAACTTGCAAAATAATTTCACCTTGAGATGATTTTATGGTATTACTATGAATTTTCGACAAATGTTTAAAAGATTCTATAGAAAATTATGAATATATGGCCGACGATTAACTATGAAATGTATGTTAGAAATTTTTTATTCGAAAATGTTGAATTTAGTTTCTAGCTTAGCTTAAAATCTGTCAGAATATAATATCGACGCTTTCATTCTTCTAGTATACCCTTCATATCGCTAAATGCTCTACGAAGTTATGGGTGGCGCTGTAACTCCATTAAATTTAGAATGCCAATTCCGGAATTGCCAAACAATATTACGCATTGACTACATGCTGAAAGATGAATGGCGAGTAGTCTAGATGCTGTGAATGGGAGATACAAATTCAATTGTATTCATCCACCCAACGTAACTCATAATTTAATCGAGGTTAGCCAGTACTTCAATAAATTTTAAACAAGCGTTCAACAGCATAAATCGTGATATGACGAGATTCGGAATACTTTATCAAAAAAATACTCTTGAATATCAGTCGTGGGCTATAGCGGAAAGCTTTGGATAGTGGTTTACTGTCCATTCAGGCGTAAAACAAGGATGAGTTTTTTCACATCTATTATTTCTACACAAGCGTAAAATTTGCTTTATAAGTTGGATTAAAAATAAGCATTGGAAAAACAAAACTTCTTCGAATTCGCACAACAACGTTATATGTCTTGTTTCAATTATTGGTGCACAAATAGATGAAGTAGACAGCTTCCGATATCTCGGAAGTTATATTATAAGAGACCAATGGAGACGATGTGCAAAATAGAATTAAAAAGGCGCGGCAAACTTTTGGTATGCTGAACAACGTCTAGCGATATTCATATATACCACGAAATTTGAAAATTAAAATATTTAAGACAAATAGCCTTATTGGAACCCGCAGGGCTGTCGTAGAAGAGAAAGGCTCACTTTGTGAGGTGAGACTTTGGGAAAACCAATAAAGGTGGCGGTATATTTTGATGCCTTAAATTCCCTCGCGGAATGACAAGACGTTAAGATGATTATTGTTGTAAGCTGCCAGGAAATTAGGCTTCCTGATGTAAGACATACATATTAGACGCTATACATGAATATAGAATGATAAGTCCATTGGAGGGGTATTCTCTATGAGTCTAAACAGCAAATTTCTCAGAATTAATAGAATTAATTTTTCCGCAGGTGAATTTATTTAACAATAAATAACTATTTAAAGTTACGAATAAGAGCGCGAGAAAGTCACTTAAATTTCATAATAAAACTTCTGATTAATAATTCAGTCGATTAATAATTTTATTAAATTAACACAACCTATCACACAGCACGAATGGGCAAGAAAAAGCAATCAAAGTTCTTCTTTTTTTTTTAATGCCGTCGAGTTTCCCGTCTAAATCTTTCGTATTTAATTAGAATAGAAAATGAAAATAAATGTTTGTTTATCATGTCATTTTATATATGTTGTGTATTTATGCGATATATAGTTAAAAGCCATCATGACCTGCAGGCATTTAAATTCTTTTTCATCAACTTTTTCCTAACATTTTGCCGTATATTTATGTAGATATATTGAAGTCAGTCATTTGGTGAAGATTAATTTTCAAGAACAGATATTTTCGGATTCTTCATTCAAACACAAATAAGTTGAAATTTATTTTTAAAATTTACTTGTTGTTCAGTAGGTTAATTTGTGTATCCTTAAGACGAGTTATATAAATATAACTCTTACAAGTTATTTTAATTATAAATTTCGTAAGTTATTGGATTTTCGAAGAGGGCGCTAAGAAATATTACGAACAGCTTTCACGAATAATCTCCTGTCTATAAAATTATTTCTCTCGTGCTCGTTATACAGAAGGATCTGAAATTACTCCCTAGAAAATACTTGGGAGACAGAGAAATTTCCAGTAAAATTTTCAACTTGAATTAGTTAAAATTTCAACGTAACGCCCTGTATTTCGGCTAGCTTAGCTTAACTCACTTGGCGATTTTTCATTAAGAATAATAATTTCTTATGCAACAACCGTTATAAGAACGAAGGTGAATGACGACAAATAATGTCCAGTATTGTTTTCTGCTGGTATTATATATAGAAACAGCAAGACTGTGTGCAGCGAATGATGAAGAAATTCAATAGTTCTCGGGTATATGAATGTTATACTAAGAAAAGCCCAACTATTATAGTAGAATAGCAGAACAATCATTATAATCATTTTGTTATGGTTTATTTAGCTTTATCGATTCGTAAAGAAAATAAATAAGAAAATTAATGGGAAAAAATATAGTTGGTCGAATTTTAGTAATTAAATTGTCATTGTTAGCCCAAACGATTTGGTCAGCAAACCGTAGGCAAATGGTAATTATAATTAGCAACTTTATATATATAAGACAATTAAGTATAGATTATAGTGATTTGATTTCTTTAAATAGATGTTCCTGATTTTATTATATTGTATAATCGTATATAAAAATCTACTCTTTTCATATGATAAAATATAAATTATCTGGGATAATGGATGAATTAAAAATACGCGGATATTCGTTCAACCAGTTACTGCATATCCAGAGATACGCAACACCATTGACAAAAAAAAAAGAATTAAATTAAATTAAATTAAAAAATAATATTTTAAAATAACATGGGTATAGTTACAACAAAAGCAAAATTATTATTCTATTCTTTTCGAGACTTTTTTCCTCTTCATTCTATTATTTAAAATTCTATTTTAAAAAATTTACACAATCTCGAATAGAAACAAAAAAAAAATCCGTATAAATGTCAAGTTTTTGGTATTAAAATACAGTGAGAAGTATTAGGAATTCATTTATTAATTTGGTTTTGGTTAGTTTCAAATATAACATTTAGTTGAACGGGGATCAAACTCTATCATTTTCAACTGTAGACAGGGTGGAATAACTGAGTGTCATCCCCGTAAAGATCTAATTTGTATGAGGAACCTAAAATAATAACCAATTTTATTTCAGGAAAATTATACGACCACTAAATTTGAACTATCCTGCAATTATAAAATATTCAAAATCCGTTCTCGTGGAAAAAAAATTTTTCTGATTTTTTATTTTGTGTTCAAACAACGTTCAAGGTTTTTATTGCAAAAAATTCTTAAATACCATTGACCTGTTCGACGGTATATTTCTCGCTATATAAACCGCACACCGAAATGATATATTGTTATATTTGAATATTGTGAAGTATTTATTTTAAATAGATACACACGTGCATAAAGCATTCGGCTGTTTCAATTTACTTCCAATAATAATTCAGAATTTTTATTTTTTATAATCGATTCCCTTAACTGTTGTGATTTGTGATTCAGAAGCAAGTCTTACTAATTATTATACACGCTCATTAAAATTTGACCATCCAAGGATAGTTTTTCTATCATTATAGTTGCGATATAATACGTTAGATTCATCATCTATGTATTTCGGAATTAACAAATATAATTCGGACTTTTTGGAAATAAAATCGGGACCGTTCCGTTAAATCTTTTCTATTTCATGAAGTTCTACAGTTTATAATTTTCACTATCGACTAAAAGATCTCGGATTTTTATAATTTTTGGTAAAATATCCATTTTCCACAAATTTTCGGCATTTAGGCTTCAGGAAACATTTATTTAGCAATTTTTCTTTACAAATTTTGTAAATTCTTTTTGCTTCCAAATCCCTCTTCTAATAATTTGTTCTGAAATATTTATATTTAGTTATTTATCGTGAATATCTCAAAAACTATGGTCGATAACACAAATCAAGAATATTTTCAAAATATATTTTTGGGAAGATATTATCACAGAATCTTAAGCATATAAATTATGGAGCAATATGTATATACATATTTAATTTGAACTGACAATATTTTTACATAAAAAAAATTAATTAATTAATAAAATAATTCTTTATTGATTCCGTAAATCGAAGATGGCGAATTTTATTTCCACCAAATTTCCATCCATCCACATATGGTCCATACGTCTGTTTGGATAGCCCACCTAATAGAATAAATTATTTTTCTGTTAAATGAGTAATGAAATAATTTACTTATAAATGATGAATAAACTCGAATGAAAAAAAAAAATCATTAAAGTTTGTTGTGCTTTTAATGAGTATTTTAATATTTTGAAATTATTTATTTTTATTAGAAATTTAAAAATTCTATATTAGTCATTGATTTAATTAAAACCGAATTAAATATAGAGGATTTTAAATGAACTAACTCAAATTCCTTATAAACATACGAATTTTTATTTTTTATACCTTTTCTGATTGTTGATCCCTGGCTTAAATTAGCAATGCGAAACCGTACATTTTAACCGGTCTTGGTTCTTCTCAAATAATGTCATAAGAAAATTAAATATTAGTTAAGCCATTAATTAACACCAATATACCTTATTTTTGTTGGTAGAAAAATACGCACGGACCTGTTTATTTTTTTATTTAAATCCATTTATATTATTGTATATACTAAGTAATTCTGTTAGTAATAAGTTAATCTTCACGATTCTATTCTAATTAAATATTTACTTTGAACGGGGTACAATTAAAAATTTATTCATATTTATGATAGGCATTTGTTCTAACGGAACAGAAGTTTGCTTAATTTTAAAAGTCCAATCTATTTTACATTAGGTATGTTTCATATCTCATTTAATCCAACAGGATTGAAATTATATAGGTCAATACTACATTTTAAATGAAAAACAGCAGGTATTCACGTCAAAACATTTGTCAATAAATAAATTTGCTAAATCTATATAACCAAATAACTTATAGATAATAATTTAGTGATCTTGTGTGTAAATCTTTTTGCCATCTCGTTATAAGTTTTATAAGCATTTTTTATGCAAACAAGAATCGGTGTATAATAATAAATATATTAGATGGGGTTTTTTCCTCTCCAACTTCTTTATTTGTATAACGGGGAAAATATATGATATTAAACCAATTTAAATATTTATTCAAATAAATTACACATTTATGTGATTCGGCTTTATATAACGAGAAATGGAAAAATATAGGAATAAAATATTATGTAAAATAATATAGGGAGCCTAACCGTCCGCGTACCTTATATTTAGATAAATTCTAAATAAAATTGCATTTCTAAAATCTTTAATCTTCAAGTAATTTATAAAGATTAGTTATGGTAAATGGTTAAATCTGGCGACATAATAAATTTCTTGTTAATTGCGAATAGCTCGATTTTGTCATTTAAAATCAAATCAATTGTATTGTATATAATGTCAGGTGAGCCGAAATTATGGCAGACGAATATTATTACTTCTTTACATGAACGACCGTTTTTAGGGTAACTTAAGCTTTTCTTGGGGCTATCGATCCTAAATCCTTATTACAATTCAATTATTCGAGTAAGACCAATATGAATTAAAAATTTTTTAAACTTACATTTTTTTAATTTCATTTCAGGTAGTTATGGGAGCAACAATTCGACAAAATTGTTGTTGTTATTATAGTAATTGGTGACTCTGATTTTCAGTATGTTTGTTGCATTAAGCGTGGTGAAAAGATTGCTCACACCAGTTCGATGATATTGTTGGCAGGAATATTGATATTAATTTGTATTGAATATATAACCGTTTTAAGCTGAATAGGAATACTCGATCGTTATTATTCGATAATATTGTACACTGGGTAGCTTAGGTGGGGGGGGGGGGGGGGGCG
>JANTOP010043691.1:0-10390 GCA_027564815.1 Symmerus nobilis | reverse complement strand
AGAATCAGTGGTTGGCCACCAAAATTTAATATTCAAATTGGTGGCCAACCACTGATTCTAGTGGCCAATAAGTTGTTTCGCACCCTATAAGTTGTTTAAAAGTTCAGTCCAAATAATTTAGTTGCGGAGTAGATATATACACTATACTGGTAGATAGATTTCTTTTCATATCTAAACTAATCAGAAAGTCCTTATCCTAATATATTCTGTTAACGTATCAGGCATAAAGTTTATGTCCTATGGTAAATGGCTCATAAATTCGTTTTCGGGATACTTTACGAATTGAGTAATATAAAACCATATCAGTTCTAATCTTATTACAACCCTTTCTCATGCAGATGAGGAGAAATACTTTTAAAATTCTCTGTACCAGTGGTCAATGCAAAAATTTATAAAACCTTCTCCAACTTCTAGAATTTCAACGCATTCAGAATAACATGTAATAAACACGAACGGATATGTGTGAAACTATCAATACAGATACCTTTCAAATAAAAATGAACGATTTTGATATCTTATATTTCAGTCAAATATCACATATCCTAAATTTAACATAGTTTAGTTGGGTATTGGTTTTTATTGTGACTTAAATACAAGATATAAAAACCGTTAATTTTCCTAAAGGTAGGTACCTGTATTACTCCAACATATTGTTCCAATTTATATTATATGGGAAAACCATTAAACATATAACATTCTAACACATCCTATCCGATAGTACATGATAACATTCAATATAACTATACTACCAAAAATGTTGGAAACCTCAAAATTTGTCAGTAGCCATAAATTGAGGCATCGTATGCTTGCATTTATAATGAAATAACCACTGGAAATTTAGTAGATGCTACTTTAATAAATATCTTACTATAGTAGTACACGCTTTGTATTTCCAACCATTACACACACTCACGTTCTCGCATAAACATCAAGTTGATCATCAACATTTGGCCCCACAAACCAATTCTTTTAACATTATAGCATTGACCTCCGGTTCATATAGTTTATTATAGATAATAATATATAGTACATTAAGTGCCTAAAGCTTCGAACTAGAATTGCTATCGTTAACTTTTCTTGCTGTAAAATTGGACCTGGAATGGTTGATGTGCATGGGTATCAATTTTATGGGTGGGGTTGTTTATCTATAATAATTCACTTAGTTTCGAGTCTATTGTATAAAATACCATTTTGGTTGCAAAGTACTGTCGTTTTATCAGAAGAATTGCCGCATCTCTCTAAGGTCGATTGATTAGTTATTTATATTCAACATCCTATCCAAAAATCAATACCTTTACAGCAGTAAATACTACTTTTGTATAAAATATTTTTATTACAAAGAATAAATTAAGAATTGATTATGAAATTGCACTGTCATGGCTAAAATTTATTTTTTTACAAACTTTTTTTGGTAAAATTGATTTTAGATTGACGACAATTCCCAATTCAATAATGAAAATATTTATAATTAGTAAATGGAATATTTTTATTTGCCTATGGGCTTTAAAAACCGACATAATTTTTCCAAATTGCTAATTTTGCTTATATTATTATTTAGTATCGTTTGATATTTAATTTTTATCCCGGTAACTTTAAACTAATATGTAATGCTAATAGTAGAGAATGTTAGCTAGAGAAAATTTTATCAAACGTTTTTATTAGGTAGTATACACTAGAAGAGCTTCAGGATACCCAAAGTATTTTCATTATATTCTATAAGTCGCACATAAGTCTATGAATACAAATTTCCAATAAGTTACGAAAGAAATAAAATCCTTGAGCTATACTGAGAATCAAACTTTACTGAGTATCGACTTATATACAATAGAAAGGATATGCGGTCAATATATAATAAATACTTCAATATATGAAATAAATATAAATCACAGGACCTAAACGACAATAAATATAGAATTTTTCAGAATTGGATTGTTTGCGATAAATAGCTTTCTTTGGTATTTTCATATTTATTAAATATAGCCGATAATAATCGAATTGGTCATTTTGGAAAGTTGGCAACACCACTTTTCAAATTTTTCAGGAGAAACAAAAACGTTTATTTCGTCAATTTTTCTTTATTTCTATATAATTATTTTTAATTATTTGTTTGTTTTAAGGAGAAATACAACTTACTTGAAATTGTCACGATTCGAACATTTTACTGAATTAGTTACTGCATTAGTTAAAACATGCTTTTTATTGTCTGGAGATTACCCGCTTTCAAAATGAATAAGTTTTTCAAGATAAGTTACCACATCTTTTAATTAACAATTTACAAATTAAATATTTGACCCGTTCTCACATAGCAGCGAAGGGTGGAAACTATAGGAATGTGAAACCGCCAAAAAGGTGATTTTGAAAAAAATGGAGTTGACCTCTTCTCAAAATGATCCATTGAACCCTGAGGAGTTTTTTAGTGTTTAATTAAATCTTACGTAACATAATAATTGAGGAAATAATCACGTTGTACAAATTCTACTTTCTGTATATTACAATTATCTACGAAATCGTATGTTCGCATAACTCCTCATAAATTTATACTCATAACACCCATTTAAAAAAACACCACAAGCTCCGGTGTATAATACGCACCCAATAAAACTCATTCAGTAATACAACACTCTCCATCATGATAGTCGAGTCTGCTACGATTACTAGGTCCAAATGTCCTCCCCATTTTTGCACAGAAAGTGAATAATTGCTATTCGTCTTCTAGGCATGCTTCTCTCCAATTCTTTCTATTTCCATCGGATTAATGCATTTAATGTATTTTTCCTGCTTGTAATGAAGATAATTGCTTCTGGAAGCAAGCTCTCTCCGCTTCGTGTTTTCATTAAGGGGAGATATACATCTAGCAAAAAACTGTTGTCAAAAAACTGATAAATTAGTAAGTTGAAAAATTTCATGATTTACTAATTGACAAATTTTCAAAAGAATTTTCCAAAAACCACATATTTCAAACCAGTACCCGAAATTCCGAGAAAACTACTGATTCGAGTACCTTGAATTTCTTTGTGGTGAATTCTGTACATAATTATCTTGTCTTTGTCGTAGGATTTTTTTTTTGTTGCTTAGTTGTTTTTTATTGGCAAAATATGAATCAATTTTTGTATCTAAAATCGCGATGTTCACGCTCGCCATTATGTCAAAAATCTATTTTTTTTAAATCGGGTACGACAAAGACTGCATTATAGTGTCTGGTTTAACAATCTTTTTGATTTTTTGTTTAGCACTCCGAAAGAAATATCATGATTCCGAAAATTTTGGAATTTTTTTATAAAAAAAATTTAAAATATTCCTGAATATGTATACTTTTAGAAAAATGGTCCGATAATTCAAATGGTTTCCCTTAAAAAATTCACAAAAATAACCTTTTATTCCATCTTCTAGCACCTAGGTGTATTTCTACCCTTAACCTTCTTACCGTTCTAAGTATTGATTGTAATGCTTCCGCCTGTACCTTTCCTAAGTCGATGTATGGGGCCCTACATCTTTTATTTAGTTATGGTAAACTAGTTTTTATAAATAGAAAATTGATCAAATAAGCATGTTTCTATAAATTGATAACTAGTAATTTCCCTGATTCCTTAACCCCTTATGTAATATAATTTTTGTATTTCCCAACAATGTTTGGCTCCCAGCACTGGTTTTGACATATGCTACTTAAGGTAAGAAACAACTTTCCTATACGAAACTATGACATCAGACACCATCTACTTGATGCCTAATTTTGGTTCTCAATACCCAAAACCAATATAGTGATTTCCAGCACTACCATGGTCTATGCACACCTCTACCACTCCACTAACGTTCTTGTGAAGTCAATTGAGCGACTTCGTCGCATAACCGCCTACTTTTATGCTGT
Source organism: Symmerus nobilis (assembly GCA_027564815.1). Classification (NCBI taxonomy): domain Eukaryota; kingdom Metazoa; phylum Arthropoda; class Insecta; order Diptera; family Mycetophilidae; genus Symmerus; species Symmerus nobilis. The sequence continues at coordinate 6,525 of JANTOP010043691.1, read as the reverse complement.
ACCTACCACCTGCTTTTATGTTTCAGCGCCATCTATTAGTAGCTGATTTTTCCTAGGTCCAGTTTAATCCAATGAACAACTCCCCCATACATAACTTTCGCCTCAGACCACATCCTGAACCACTTTATACAAAAAACAGTTATTTTTACCATCAACACCGGCAGGCGGTGATTTTTTCAATTATTTTTCGTAGGCGAACAACTCCCATATATCACTTTATAATCGGACACCATCTTGAAGCGGTTCTGAGCAAGAAACTTTTTTTTTATAAGTGTCGGCTTAAAGTCTATGGAGTCTGGAGGGCAAGGGGATAAAGATGGTCGAAAACCAAACTAGCCGTTATTTTTAGGAAGGTCTGTCTTAAACTCTTGTAGAACAAAATTTTTTGATCGGACACCTCCTTTCGGTCGAAAAATTAGCTTTTCCAGGAAAAAGTTGGTTTTTCGACCATCAGCGCCACAGCGAGGTTTTGCGAAAATTTGTGCTATAACCACCCGATGCCCATAACTTTTTTCTGACTTGGTATTTGCAATTTATAGTTAAAAACGCATAATTTCACATTGATCCACAGCCTCCAGATGGCGGGCATGTAGCGTTTTTTTTAAACTTTTTGAAGCCCTATCCTTTACATTCATCTTTGGCCTTTTATTATACCTCCTTTACAGAGTTATGGTCGTTTCCGTTGAGTCCTAAAAATAGCCGTTTCCCGTAAAACTCTGTATGCCACCCATATCCGGGAATAGGCTTAAAAGGTATACTATATACGATAATTAGTAAGAGATTTTTTATCAACTCTGGAATGGCCATCGTAATTTGCCCAGCAGTTTATATACTTTCTTTACTACTTAATTACCCTATTTTAAAACTTTAGTAGTTTCTGCATTGCACAATTACCAAGTGTTTGTTGCTCAAAATAAGGTAATAAATTACTCACGATCGCGGATTAAGTTCTTTCTCATTTGGTCATACCTACATAATTCTACTTTTTTCTTCGCCATTAATATTAACTATTTTGCTAGCTCCTTATCTCATTCTAGGTAATCAAGATGTCGGTTATTAAAGTTGACTGGTGTAATAAGTACTTAATAAGTTCGGTTTAGCAGCATAATACTAAATCTAATTGTTAGTTTTGTGAGGGTTTTCTGTATATTCTCCGTATACGTCAGGAGATCCCGGTTGTATTTTTATTTAGTCAGATTTTGTATGTTTTATTTGAATACGATATTTGAAGGTTTTCGAAATTCTCAGAATATTACACATCTTTTCTTGTTTTATAATGAAAAGCTCAGATACCAAAATCTATGAATACAAAAGTCAAGTATAATGTAAATATGCCGAATATATCTAGGAAATTAGAAGGTGATATTTTAGAGCATCTTATAAAAAATTTTAATATCTTAAATTTTATTAAGAGAATCACTCCTCTATATTATTCATTAATCATTATCCTTCATTGTGGTATATGGACGGTGTATTTCTGTAGTACATTGCTATCCACATCTTGACTATTAAATATCTGTAATTAAAAAAAATATAAATTAATTAATTATAAATTTGAACATATATTTTATAATAAATATACCCGTTACATACCTCTTCAATTAATGGTATCACCTCAAATTTAAATACTCCATTAATCCAATTTAAAATATTCAATCGTAACCAATCGAGCCCATAACCTAATCCGGTGGCATCAATTTTGATATCCCTTCGAATACAATTACAGAAAATAAATATTTATTATTTTAAATCGACAGTTTAAATAAAATAAAAAATTCATTTATACCCAATATCGTGAATTTTCAATTCGAATTTTTTCATCCGTATAACTATATGAGTTGATTTTTGTACGTGTGCCAATAGTTTGAATTTAATTAAATTATCGATTGAATAAGCTTTCATCATTCCATGAGTCCCCATGTTCCATACGCTGGCATGATAGGAATTATAGCAAATCTATTTAAAATTAAACAATGAATTCAATCAACTCTATAATGTAATTATACCAATTTTACTGATAATTCATCAAAATCTAATAATCCGAAGAAGGCCAATTCATTCGTACGGGGATCATAGTCAATTGAAATATGATCTCGTCTCTTACATGTTCCTAAATTCCTTACGATACCATTACATCCGTTAAACGTTCCCCAATAACTAAATTCACCAATTGAATGTAAAAATTCTTTATCCAAATTCTTAATTTCAATTTGATGCAATTTCTGATCGAGTATATATTTCTGCAATCGTCTTACTAATTCATCGACAATTTTATTCACATATTTTGTGTCGGTCGTTATGTATTCACTGAATAAATTAATCAATATTTATTATCCGATTTCTATTATTATAATAAATCAATAATATATTTTCGTACTCACATTTGTTTTTCCATCAATTCCCCATCACCGTTTAGAAGACCGATTAAAGCAATATCATTTAGTACGATATCTAATTGTTGTTTAATTGTTTGCTCAGCTTTTATTAGCAAGTCATATTTGAGAGCCTTAACGATAGATTCATCTATTAAAATACTACATTTTTTGTAAACAGATTTTCCTTATCCATTTTAATTAATTATGTATATTGATATTTGATTTTAATTATTATAGGGAAAAATATTTTAGAATAATAGGATAGTTGAATAACAGAATTAATTGATATTATATTATAATGCGAATGCCTATATAATATTTACAAATGCCAGACTTTTTGTATTTGAACTATAAAAATTAGTAATTATGTTTGCTATTTGTATTTGTATTATATATTTGTATTAAATTGGGCATTTCGCCGAACAACATCCATTTTTGTCCACATTTGGTGACATTGTGATTTGACAAATTTTTGGTTATATTGGGTCAAGCAGAGGCATAATTATAATCAAGGTCAATTTAAATTATTTTAGCCTTTATTTGAAGATAACAAATTTGCGTGTCCACACAAATGATGCACTGGTCCACTTGTTTTAGGGTCTGCCTATATTAGTCAAATAAAAGGAGCACCCTAATAATTTTTTAAATTATACAACATTGTAAATTAGGAAGAGGGTTGATAGGTAAATAAAAAGGTTTTGAAACAAAATTATGTATTAAATTGGTTCCTTTTTGTTATAATATATGATTTATTTGCTGGTAGAAATTCCGAACTTTTGTTAGAAAACTTTTTTCTAAGTCTTCCTATACTGTTCATGAATTTGAAAGAGTATTGTATCTGGTGAAAATAATTAGGGTGTACCTACATTTGAGCAGAATAGGGTGACTCGTAAAGCCGTTCAAATAATATTAAGAATGAACCAGGCCTCAAAATGAAATAAATATTATCCTAACACACTTAGCCCTGGGCGCGATATGAGATTTATAATCAATTTCAAGCCCATTTCAAACCGAAAGCTAGGCTAAATAAATATATCGTATAAATAGCCTGAATGTAATCTGGATATCATATTAAATCAAGCTTTGTCATTCCATATACGAGATAGGTGGCTGTGGCTGAACATTGATATTTTAATGTGGGTTTTATAGGCGAAGGTGAGTTAGTACAAGAAATTTATAAAACACAAAAATTTCCCCCATTGGTAGACCTATTGATCTGTGGAAAAATTGTTCCTCTACTCCCTCCCTTACAGAGGTCAATTCATAACCAAATTTCGAAATAACAAGTTCAGGTCAAATTTTAAGGGGGAAGGAGGGGTTCTGTCTGGAAATCTAACGGTGGATAACCGGACCCCTTACCCTCTCCTCACGGTATTTTTACCAGCAAATATTTGTACTACAAGATCGAAAATCTGTTATTGTCTCTTTCGCCCATCCCATAGAATTGTTTCCAATATGAAAGTAATGTATGTAAGAGTTGTTATTTATGTGAAACTGGACCAAACTGGTTTCTTGCCGGAATAAATACTAAATGAGGTCTGATGTTATAGTAATGTATGGGTAAGTTGTTTGTATGGGCGATCTGGAGTTGCGAAAAATGCCGACGCCTACCGATAGATGGCGCTGAGGGGCGCACATTTTTTTATTGCAGATTATGCATGGTGGGTGGTTGCTGATGTCAAAAAAATGCACAACATTTTGTCTTTCATCCTAGCCCCTTTAGGGGGTTCCTAGGTGGGGGCATGGTGGACAAAGTTGATGATCGGGTGGGGGAGGGAGGGGGGAGCAAACATTTCTTGATCGGAAACGATTTTTTGAGAAATCAATAATTTGCAATAAATGTTGACTCTTGCTGATGTCAACTCCCTCATTTACAGTCCAATCGAAAAAATCGATGTTCCGGGGGACTATAGAGCAAGTCAAAATACACCTGAGAAAAATATAACATAGATGGCGCTGCATACAAAAAAACTGATTATTTGCCAAAATTAATGTTTGATGGTGTCCAATGTTAATGTCCAGTGTATAGTAATATTGTTCTGTATAGCAAGGAGCATCTGCTAAAAATCAGTGCTGGGAACCAATCAGTGTTGGGAAACACAAAAGGTCTACCCAGGGGGGACATTTTCGTATTTTATAAATTTCTTTTAGGAACCCCCCTTCGCCTTAAAACCCCACATTAAAATATCAATGTTCAGCCACAGCCACCTATCTCGTATTTGGAATGACAAAGCTTGATTTAATAAATACTATCGAGCTTACATTCAGGCTTTATACGATATATTCTGTTTAGCCTAGTCTTCGGCGCAAAATTGATTATAACATTGATATTGCACAAAAAACATAAGCGCGATACAGCAAATTGTGACAGGCGCGACTAAATATCTCTCTTATTTTGAGCCCTGGAATAAACTGAAAAAAAAAACTCATTTTGAATAGAGAATATCCTTAAAATGGGTTTTATAATATTGTGGTCGATGCATAAATGTTTAATCTTTAAAACTTAATGGTAGTGCCTAATGTATATGAAGTTAATAAAAGTTTCCGATTTGAAGTTTTCTGCAGATTTTTAAAAAACACCATAAACTTGATGGCAAATTACCATGAAGGCATTCATTGTCCTTGTTTGCAATTTCTTGAAAAATTCGTATATTTCTCCGGCGGGAAATTTTGCTTAATATACTACATTTGCTTTCAATAAGCTTTCATCATTTTTGAAGCTTTTTTGGGAAATTCTGAAATTTCGTTATACGGATAGATAATAGATTTTGACACGTAAAAATTTAGGTTCGAAACTTAGAGCTATCGTTGGGCTTTTAATAGTGTGGATAGGCTTTACGCGAAAATTATAAATTTTATTTAAATTTAATGAGCTAAATTATATAGAAATCATAATTTTAAACTTCGAGATTTTTGAAGCTTTTCTTTTGGAAGATATGAAATTTCGTTAAAGGATCGTTATCTGGATAGAAAATAGATTTTCAAACGTCAATAATAAGGTTCGGAATATTAAGCGTTCTGAGAGCTTTTAAGTTTTAGCAGAACTTTTGTACGAAATGTCTAGTTTTGATATTTTTGTATTTTTCCCCAACTAATTTATAAACTTCTGCATAATGTGATGATGCGATTGGATTCGAAGAAAATAATCGGGAAATTCAGATCAAATGTCTCGATACGAGAACTCTGCACTAGAACTCGATACAAGATCTCGTCTGTCTCAAAGCTCCAATTTAAGTAAAAGGAAGGAACTGAAAATGGATCTACTATATTTTAAACACTACCTGTGTGAGGTCGAGCAACGTCGGCCCTAAACTAGAATCCACAGGGAAATTATAAAAGGTGGCCATCAAACACCACATTCCATGCCGAGTCAAATTAGAGGTGTGAATGAAACGGGATGATTTATCAGATTGAAATCAAGGGGCTCATTTTGCCTAAAAATTCTTTTAACAAGATTTGTTCACTATTTTAAGATCATTTTCGCGTAATTAAATTTTCTAAGTTCCAAATAAAATTTGGTTTAACTTCTTGGTACTTCTAGAAAATTTGTTTAAATTGTTAGAGTCTAAGTCCTTTGAATTGATTTGATATCTCCTGACCCATTTACATATCGATTTTGTGACACCTCAAAACATTCATCAATTTGGCTAAATCTTTTAATTATCTATTTTAAGTTATGATTAAGTCATATTTAGACGGCGGCCCGTAGAATTTATCTCCATAAGAAAATATTGGGCGCCTTAATATGTATACAATATGGCCACCATTTAAAATGAACGACTTTGTACTCTCATTGTGACGTTTATTTTATTATTTTAATGGCAATATACGCCATCTGTTGTAAAATTCTAATATCGTAAATATGTAATGTTACACATTTTAAAGTGTGATTTGGCGAACATATAATCAATTTATTAAATTTTCCTAACAAATTTCAAATATTAATTCTAACTAATAGGATTTTGTAATTTTAATATTTAAAAATTAAGAATAATTAACTATTATATATATTTTGCTGAAAATTTTTATATGTGAAAATATCTCAAATATCTCTACATATTTCGCGAAATATCTACACTAAGGTGGCCGCCAAATGTATGAAAGAAAATTTTGCAACGCCGATTCTAGTTCTCATAGGCTAAAAACGTTC
>JANTOP010043680.1:0-10390 GCA_027564815.1 Symmerus nobilis | reverse complement strand
GACGTAAATCAATATGGCTACTTTTTGTATAGGATTTTTTTCAAGGGGCGTCCAAGAGGCAAAGAGACGTTTTTTTTATTCGGATTTTAAGCAAATTACAAATGGCGGATTTTTTTATATGAACTGAATTTGACACAGGTGCCGGCTGGAGAATGGAGAATTTATCATATTTCATCTCTTGTTATTCCTTTCTCTAAGTTCTAAATAAACTATCATTTACTTATACTAATATAATTTTATTGTAACATTATTCAAATTCTATTGATTGTTTAATTATATTTTTAATTGATGGGGTACAGGTAGCTCTCGATGTACTTACCACCTCATGTCTAATTTTGATAGAATAATTATACCACCCTCAAATGAATTAGAATGTAACTGATAAAAGTTTTATCACTTATTTACAAATTAGACAAATTAGTCAAGAATAACTAATTACAAATTTACCAAAAATGCAATTTAAAACAATTTACAATAACATATTTATTAAAAAAATTATTACTTTATTTTAAAGTTTAATTTGTGAAATATCCGTATATTTATTTACGGATCTGTTCTGTGTTACATCTACCCTCACCCTCTTGGATGATTGGTTTGGGAATAGGGCGAGGCTAAGCGTCAGCCGAAATTCGAAACCAGAGTTCGAAAATGTCACCTCGCTCTCTTATTTGGTTACCCAGCTAAGCCCAGGGGCGTGGCTTAACCATCCAGTACAAATGGAGGGGAAATGGGCAAATGAATCCGAATCAAAAATGTTCACTATATTTAGTTTTATCAACCAAAACGGTTAAATTTCTCAATGAAATGATTCAATGTATCGGTGACAACAATAAATTTAAATATAATTTTAAGTAAATGTTTTTGGGACAAATCAAAGTAAATTTTTCGTTCCTTTTTAATTTTGCTGATTAATTAACCAGTACGTTTCCTTTATAGTCGATGTTACCCGTCATTTGAATGATTTTTATATTTTTGACAATTTTCTGACAATTCCCGACTTTATCCCATATTCACCTAACAATTCCTGACAATATTTTGACTAACTTTTTATTAACCTTTTCTCTAGCATTACCGAATTTTTCTCAATTATTCCTGACTTTTTACTGACTTTCATTAAGTTCGTTTTTCATCATTGACGACTTTTTCACGACCTTCATCATTTCTAATGTCATCCCACTTTTTCTATACCATTCCCGACTTAATTTCATCAATATTTATGTCTAATTTCTTTTTCTGTTTTCTGTTTTTTACTATTGAAATTTACACATATCTTTGCAATTCATTTAATTGGAATTTAATTTATCATTACTTAACTAATGTTTGAAGTATAATTTTATTAAATCTATTTTAATTTAAAATTTTCTAATTTTAAAAGCATTTCTACTTATTTCATGTTCTGTTGTTACCCTACGGCTATACTAATATAATTTTGAATATATATTTTATTATGATGCTCATCATTACATATTTACTAATGCCAAAATAATATTCCAGAATGTTTAATATTTAGTGTTCCTGTTCTGTACGAGTATATTTAGTAAAACTATTATTTAGCAGTTTAATAACTAATATTTTTATATAGAATTCATGTCGTATGGTATGAGGTATGAGTTAGTATTTAGTACTATACTGGCATTTTTCCTTTCAGTTGTTTATTTTTTTTTTTTCCTAACGAGCAGTTTTTTCCTGGACCATTGCCAATAATTTTGATGGTTTTTGTCAGTTCAAATATAAACTATATATAGGTCAAATTAGCGTAAAACAATTTTTTCGGGGTACCCCCATTGCTCTTGTATCTTTTAACGTATTAATATGATGGCACGAAATCATAATAATTTTCTAGTTGAAACATCTCTATTTAGTTGAGTTTTTCTCTTATTTTTAATATTTTTTTTTTTTTTTTTGAAAAGTAAATAAATATTTTTGGCTTTGATTTAATATGAACGGAACGTAAAGAGATTTTGTATAATCCAAACAGAGTACTATAATGGCCCGGATTCAGTCTAACTTTTCCACAATTTTTAGCAGTGGGGTTTTGCAATGGATCAGATACATATATTTATATAGTAAATAAGCAATATGTAATTTTTTTCTAAACCGGTAGATTTCAAGTCCTTGTCTTAGACACCTAGACCGAGGCTAGCCCTAGTCAAAAAGGTTATAAAAATAAACCTGACCATGACAATTAATATATTCTTTGATTACACAACCCGCAACAAATATCTCCACTTTTAAATGAATAAATTTAAGATGATTAATTTTATAAAATAAAATAAAAATCCGAATCGAAATATCTATCATATTTTAATATAAAGGATGTTTAAGGATTTATGAAATTTTATTAAACTCTTTATTTAGTCGGCAGAAATAATAAAACAAAACCCCTTCTTATGAAAACTGTATCAAGGATCAAGTAGAAATTCTTTGATGTTCGTTACATAAATGTTGGTTTTCTGTTGTACTCGTGTTATAATGTAAACCATCCCAATTAAATATTTGAATGCTTTCTTTACATAGGTTTCCTATGATATCCTTCAATGTTCATAATTTTCATAGCAATCTATATAATAGCATTTATACATAAACAAACTCAAAGTTCATTAAATAGTTTTACTATCATTTTACAGAGTAACGTGTTATGATTTTGACACAATCTGCAATGGAACAAAACAGGAAACATATATTTTTGTGGGAACAATATAGTTTTTAAAGGGATCTCAATTATATTTTATGGTTCATAAAGGTGAATGAAAGTAAATTATAAACTAAATTTCCCGTACGACGATAATCGAATAGCTTTTGAACGTATCTTGAATTTACATTTAAATAATTGTTCTTAAACTCAACATTACTTAAGGGATAATACCACTCTAGAATCTTGGGAAAATGCTATATATTTTCGGCTAAAATAGTGCATTAAGTTCTTAGATATAAGGTGCTATCATTTTTCTGTATGGTGGTTGGTATCGCAGACTGTTGCGATAATATGCTGCCGACAATAATTGATGCATTTGAGCCGTGAATTGAAAGAAAAACGGTCGACATACGAGGAGTGACACGATAAAATGATTTTGAGCATGATAACACTCGGCCACATGTTGCCAAACCGGTCAAACGCTACTTGGAAACTCTGAAATGGGAAGTCTTACCCACCCGCTGTGCTCACCAGACATTGCTCCTTCTGGTTAGCACTAGTTAAGATCGATGACTCATGGCCTGGCTGGGCACCAATTCTATTTTTATGAAGATGCAAAAAAAAGGGTCGATTCTTGGATAGCCACAAAAGACATGTCGTTTTCCGTTGGAATTCATATGTTGTCAGAAAGATGAGAGAAAGTAGTGGCTAGGGAATACAATACCAGTATACCGTTTACCGATATTCCGGAATACCGCTCATTTTTTGAATACCGAAATATCGTTATTTGATTTAATAAATACCAGTATTTCGGAATCGGTTTTTAAGATATAAAATGCTGACGCAACTTTGAAATTTTTAATGAATACACTTCAGAAGTTAGGAACAGAATTATCTCTCGAAATGGAATCAGCGCTTAAATTTCAACGTAGAACAAAACTGTCGGAAGTTCTTCAATAGTTACATCACGGTTATAAAATCGTTCCGATAAGCGATGGCTTTACCTTTCCAAATTGAAAAAATTTGAAATTTACAAGGTAATTTCTTGGCCAACAGACTTATGATTGATGATCGAATCAGTGGAGCACATTAGTCTCAAATGTCTCAACGAAAATCATACTGTAGATGATGAAATGCAACTACGTGACTTCGACACTATAAACACGTTTGAACAAGAAATGCAGCAGGCGATAGATTTGGAAGAACAGCACATATTAAAAAAAGAGTTGGAACGTTTTGAGTATGATAGGCATCGGGGGGAATTTTTAGACAGAACGTATAATAATTTATTAAGTATTCAGCCGACTAGTTAGGAATACCTCATCGGGTACAATCTGCACAAAAATTCGCAGTTGCCTAAATGATACCACGATGGATGCACTGATTATTCTAAGGTCATATTTTATAGCTGCAAATACAAATTAATAGAAAGTTATTTAATTGCTAATAATGTTTCAAACATATTGTATTATTTTTTTAATTTTAGTTAATTTCTGGCACTTTTATTGGTTGGACTTTTGGGTTTTTATCGATTCGAGAATGTTTGGGATTGAGATTTATTGATTTTCCTAAAATCTCCGTTATCTGTGACACGTGGGGCAGAAAACTATCAATATCTGACGAGCCCTCTACTATAATATAAGTTTTTGGCTCGAACGGGATATTTGCCCACAAAAGAAAATGTGGAAAATTAAAAAAAAAGTTGAATTTTACAATTTTGGTCAGAAAATGGTCCACATTTCCACTCCTAGAATCTCAGAGCTAATTTTAAGAATAACTTGTCACATAAGTAAATATTTAAATTCATCTAATCGCAACAATATTGCAGGCAGGAAAATGGAGATAATGAAATAATAATATTTTCTTATACGATACCATTTATGACCTTTCCCTTTAGCTTTCGGCCATTCTGAGTTTTTACTGAATTTTTACTGACCATTTTTGATTTCTTACCGCAATTTTCTCAACAATTCGCGACTTGCAGTAACAGTGATGCACTTTAACTTTGTGTATAAAATATCATCTCCTACAAATATGTCATACACGACAAATCATGTAAAAATTGGTTGTGTCGTTCAAGGTCTGGATCTGACAATTCCTTTCTTTATATAATTTCAATTCCTTAACAAGATTACTCTATTAGTCGTAATTGGCCAACCCTAAGATATTTGACAATATCTTTACCTCTATCAATTAAAAAATGAAATATGACTGTTAACTCAATTATCCGATATTAATGATGACAATTTTAATTACCAAAAAAAACGGGACGGACGAAGATTATAACCTTACAAAAACACAATCAAAAAATGAACACCATCTAAATGAGTGCAAAGAATTTTCATTCCGGACCCTTTCTGAATATACAAAACAGGAAGTTATTATAATTAGGCCGACATTTAATCGGCATATTTCCCAGTTAATATAAATAATAAAAAATTCAAAGTAGTATTTATATAAAAAATTAAAATTTGTCGGGGAATATAATCTATTTTGTTGACGAGATTACGACGGTTCCAGTAAAAGAAAACGATAACGTCATCGCGCCCATCATTCATTTTCTTGCATTAATTTGATGTTTTTTGGGGAATATTATATTAGAGAAAATAGGAAAGAAGAAAAACCACAGCCAAAAGAATAATAAATTTTTCGGTATTCACCGGGAAAATAATAATAGGGAGCAGTAGCTCAATAATTTAACTTCCCAAATTCCCCCCTAAACCCCATCTATTGTTAACGTGTGTTACGTTAACAGTTTCATCACCGTTATTTTCATTATTCTCAAACACCATTCAATGTCTAGAGGCTTTAGATATTCTTGTCGGCTTAATTTTTGGCGACATATAATAAAAACAACAAATACAAACAATGTATAGTATGGAATATACCTACCGAACTCGCATAATATTAAAAATATGTATAAATTTATGTCACGTCTATAAAATAATATAAAATATCGTGTCAAATTACGCGAACACGAGCAAGTGTGACTGAAATAATTATAAATTCTCTTGATGCGCGACACAATTCATGTATATTTTTATTTTCATTTTCAAAAAATATTATAAATAATAAATTCTGAACATTATGTATAGTTAATATAGAATAAGGGCAACGAAAAAAATCATATTTAATATTATGTGGATTTTATGAATAATATTAAGAAAAATTGTATCAACTTTTAAATATCAGCACCCCCAAAAACAAGAAATAATAAACGCTTTGAGTACCCAGGTTATAATGAATTCAAAAAAACGTATAAACAAAAATTACCAGGTTCATCAGATCTACTTTCCTTATTATAGAAATTTGATGGGGAAGTTACCACACCATATTGACCATGCAAATGTCAAATATATCTGAACATATAGGGAATCTATGTCTGTCTGTCCGTCATAATTTAATTGTATAAATTAATGTCGTAGATAATCAAATGTATATCCAGACTGCATACACCTCCAATGTTGATACGATTATTAATCAGACGGTTGATGAATCCATTTTAAAATTTCATGAGTAATTTCACGATATAAAAAATATGAAATAAAAACAGAAATAAATAATATACAACCTCCACACTAGGTATACATACACTTTTAGGAAGTATCATTAATATACCATGCCATATTATTTACGGAGAATCGATAATACCATACCTAGACTATATTTAGAATATATACAGTAAAATCAAAATAATACAAGCAAACCGAAGTAAACAAATTTACGATTGCATCAAGTAAAGGGGAACCGATACTTCATTGAAAGCAATGAATCAGGAAACGACTTATGGAATGAAAGGTAAAAAAGATAAAACAAAAAGCTTATCAGAGAAGAGAAGAAGGAAATACAAAGGGATATAGTGTACGAAAAATGATAAAAAATAAACCAAAAAGGATAAAAAGAGAGTAGGAGAAGGACAAAGAAAAGAAAAGGACACACAAAAGTAATATTAAAAGAAAGAAATAAGTAAGAGGACAAGAAAAACAAAAGGCAGAATGAAAAGAAAAACAGACCAATTAAAATTAACTAGAAGGATTTAGAAACGAGAAAACAGAATGGTGAGTCGAAAACGAAAAAGATTAAAATGGGAAACGAATATAAAAACAACGAAGCCCCCATATGATCTCACCTTTCATGATTTTAAACGCGCGTGTTGGCCGCGTTTGCGTAAAAAAGTCTAATGAAAAACCCCTTCGTTTGAATAATTTTTCACTTGCAACTTCCGTTTTTCCGTGCGTGAATAAAAAAGCTAGCCAAGTTAGATTTTTATTTTTAACGCATGTCAAAGTAAACAAAAAGATTCGTGTTTATGAAACAAATTCGACCAAATACCCTTGTGTGAAAAGCAAACTAGATGGGCGCATTTGTTCAGGTCGGGTTATTTTTGTGCTGCATGCAATAAATCACGCGTGACTTTCATGAGTAGTGTGATTAAGCTTGCATCTTTTAAAGCAAATTACACAAAAAGATGCGCGTCTTTTAATCCCTCATGTGGACTTAGCTTTAAGGGGAATAATTATATTGAATTATATGTAAGTAATAATACATATCGTCGGTTAATAACCAGAAAGCACTAACAAGGAAGCAAAAGTGCAGCCTAGAAAAATATACAATAAGTGTCAAAAAATTGAACTTTGTCAAAAATGTCGCTTCGGTTGCGTCGGATCGGAAAGCGATGTACTACAAAGTTGTTGCGTACGTCATTGCCCATCCAATGATGTGAAACACAATATGTTGTTTGGTTAACCCTTTGACGTCGACAGGCAAAAATTTCTGTTCGGGAAGGAAAGTGTCAACCGAAAATTTGCCCAAGAGGTTTCAATTTGCATAGCAATCGCTTGGCGTTGTCATTTCTTCGCTACCCCCCTTAAAAAAAAAATCGATTTTTTGAAAAAAAAAAGGACGTACTCCCCTCTGTCATTTTTTGGGACATTCTGGCTTTTGATCGCTGATTGCCGAAAATTTTGTTCGGCAGCAAAAAAAACTTTTGTTCTATGAAAGTTGCGTAGATAGTTGTTCAGGACAGGACAAAATTAAAAAACTTGGAAAAAGTTAACCCTTTCATACCATTTGGACTAAAATTGGATTTTTCAGAATACTGTCTCCAGCGGAAGGGAGGAGAGGAAATTTGAAAGTGTTACATTTTTCTTGGATAGAGAATGGAAATACCTATCGGCTGATACTAAATACTAGGGGGGCGTTCATACAAAAAAATATTTAAAAAAATTAATTAAAATTTTCAAATTTTTTTTGTCAGTGCATTTTTCAATTTCCTATACAAATATATGGGGCCCATGCAAATCATATGAAAATGATATACTGCCATAGGAAACCTGTACAGTTAGGTTGACAGACCAAAGTAATGTACGGCATGTTGTTCGGTATCTGTCAAAAGTCACTGCTGGGAACAAATAAGTGTTAGGAAATACAAAAGCCCAATAAACCGTTCCAGAGGAATGCTATGTTAGGATAGCCAGCAGTGATAGTTTCCAGCACTTTTACATGCTGATTGACTTTGTTGTACACCATTTTCATATCGAACACCTTTTTACCACACTTTTGAACAAAACTCGAAAAAAATTTTAGCAACGCCACCTATCTTATATTTTTTAACATTTTACCTAGGTCCAGCTTGACCCAATGAACAACTCCTCCATACATCACTTTAACATCGGACGCCATCTTGAACAATTTTAGCTGCAAGAAACATATATTTCACTTTGGGGGGTGGTAGTTCACCCCTAATTCTTCGTTTAGGGATTCCAAACATTTTCCTCACGTTAATGAAAGGAAGACTTTCGTACAACATCACTTACGAATCGAACTCCATTTTGTGGGAAAAAAACCCGAAAACCAAATTTGCATATGTGCTGCCCGATTCAACTTGGCACGTCTCCAGCAAACTTCCAACGCACGTTGGGCGAGGAAAGTTTATATATGCCAATTTTGTTAATTTTGGGGCCCTTATGAAACCCTGAAATTGGTAAACACGAGAAGTCGCTGCCGGCGCCGCCATCTTGGAAAATGGCGGTCCAATTTGATTTTTTGAGATTTTCTCGTTTCCGATAGAATCATACGTTTCGGGATTAGTATCAGGATCATAAAATTTTAAACAGGATATAATTGCCGGAATACATTTCGACACAAATAGCCACGTATATTTTTTTATATCATCATAAATATACCCTAAAAACTCTAGTTCTTCTAATATTGGCATAGGAGCATAGGACCGATTGTACTTATTTATCGGGATCTTGTGATATTTAACCCAAGAGCCAACGCGTTAAATCTTTGTCTTACAAAATAATTTTGAAACGGCATTCATTCCATAATTTTAATGGTCCATCGGTCCGCCTCGTCAACGACGTCACTGCAAACTTTCACCATGTGACAACAAAAAAAATCGTTTTTGCTAGGATTTATATAATTTTTATTCCATCATCATCATCTATACCTTTTACTCCTCGAGGAAGCATAGGTGCTTCCATATGGAAGTTTCTGTGACTTATTACGATTATTAACGATTGAGGCTAGGCAGTAAATCTAGCGTTCAACCGTATTTGTTGTTTCTTTATTTTGATCATTTAATCCACTGCTGTTGACCAATTACATATTAATACCAATGGATTGCGTATTGCTTTTGATGATACCCCCAATCCACAAGGAGTCTCTGTATAAGAATACTTATATTCTTATACACTAGACCGCCAGCTTTACGTCACCATGCGATATGACGCGGTTTCAAGTTCGATCATTGTGACGATCACAAATGATTGAGATAATAATTTTTTTTGTGCTGTCGACACCTGGCTTCGAACCTGCAACCTCCCTCTTCAAAGGCGGGCGCCATACCCACTATGCCAATGAAGGGGTTATATTTATAATTATTTTTTGAATGATTAAAATGCCTGTCGGACCAGGAATTTTATGGTAAGGCATACTTACGAAATCATTCATTTTCAGAAGTTCTAAAATCCATTATTTTTTTTTTAATTCTACTAATTCTACTAACAAAATCGACAGAAACAATAATGCATGAAATGTGTTAAGCTTAATATGAACTATGGACGCTACCAGACTTTAAATTGAATAACTTCAATTAAAGTAAATTAATTTTAGTTAGGGTTGACTCTAATTGAGGACATGTTCATCCACGATATTAAATAATTTAAAGAACAATATTCTAATGCATTTTGAAATAAATTCACTTCCTGATTTTTTTCATTGGCGAATTGTATTGATTTGTATTAAGTAAAAAATTAAAGGTTGATAATTAGAAATAAAAAAAAAAGAAATAAAATTATTTCCTACATGAAGTGGAGACTAATTAGGGCTTGTCGATTCCCGGACCTTTTGTTTTCCCGGGAAACGGGAATGATATTTTCATCATTCCCGGGAAATCCCGGGAAACGGGACGGGACAAGACATTTTATTAAAATGTATTATTATATAGATTTTTCACCTTAATTTAGTAATAGACCAAATATAATTTATTTATTTCATTGTTTACAACTCAAAATATATATCAAATTTATATATATATATATATTTATATATATATTATCAACAAAAATTAAACAATATAACTTAAATTTAAGCTATTCAAAGAAAAATTCCGTTCGTTTTCGGTTGACGTTGGTTTGACGGTGGATAAGGCCATATACAAATTTTATAAATGACTGGTCCTTTTTCCAGTAATATTATACAGGTTAAGCTCCTTAAATAAGGCATCAAAAATACTTTTTTTGGTCCTAA
>JANTOP010043669.1:0-10391 GCA_027564815.1 Symmerus nobilis | reverse complement strand
CGCAAAGCACTGTTGATTTGGCAGTACCACACATCCGACAGCATTACGGCTAGCCATGTTGATTTTTTTTAATACAACAATTTTTAAATATAGTTAAAGGTACACCATATAACATAAGACAAAAATTATTTATTACAGTAATACGGATTTTCTAAAAAAAAAATAGTAAACTTAGCCTTGATTTGGGCGCTCAAAAGTGATGTCCCCCCTTAATATCGATTAAATCATTTATTTACTGTTAAAATATTAAGTTCAGTTAGAATCTTTTTATTTCCTAGTCTATAGGCCCTTTTCTTAGGTTACCTGCACACAGTCTCCATAATCTACAGATTCCGTATATATATATTTATCGACTGCTAGTTTTAGATTATCATTATTGTCGTTAATCATAATGATAACGTAAAATACTATAAATTTTCAGTTAAATTTACGCATAAAATAAAATAAATCGCAAAACACCAGATTATCAACGGAACAAAAAACTACCAATTTCTTTGTGAAGCTAATTAATTAAAAAATAAACAAGAGTTATTCTCATTCAATTTGATTGATTGGGTTTTCGTTTTATTATATCTATTTCGAATATTTAGATCTATTTATATCTGGAAATTGGCTAGACCAAAATAATGGACATCAATAATTATGTAAATCCATAACGCCATAATTTGAAATAAAACAAAGATGACAAATTATGTATTCAGAATTTAATGCTCAATAATGACCAATTGTTTTTCTGATCATTCAAATATTTATTTTACAGATTTTCTTAACTTTATTTATAGTATTAAAAATTAAAAGCAATGAATGAAAAATTTTATGATCGTTTTTGCAACACCATTCCTAATTAAAATGCAAGACAAGAGTCAAATTAGTTAATACCAAACCAAAAAATGAAATCTAAGATTTTTATAAAAAATATTTTCTATGTAGACATGTAGATATCTTGTTTTGGAAAAATTTACATCAATAAATTCAACAATGGGAACATGAAACATTTTAATTGCAAATCGTTTATCGAGCCAAGGCAGACATTTTTTATTAGCTTTTCTGATTGAAGGGATTTTTATTTAATTTAATTTAATCAGCGACTATACGCAATCGTTAAATAGTTTCTATAGTTAAAATATTAATTAATGATTCATAGATGATTTAATGTTCTGCAATTCCAGACATTTTAAAGAAAATATGTAAATGATTATTATTCAAATTAAAAGTTATGAATTTCTCAGAATTAATCGTTATATTCAATTTGTTAACTATAGGTATAATAATTATGACTAAAATTGAATTAGTGAAGATTTATCATTACATATCATACGGAAGAAGAAACATATTTTAAATAATTATATGAAACGTATAGTATAGATTACGAAATTAGAAATATATAATTTAGTGGAAAAGATGACAACATTCTTATAACAAAGAATAATGTACAGGCAACAAATTAAGTTCCGTAACCTTCAAACACTCAGGCATGAATTACAATAAATCGTTTTTCGAATTGTAATAGTCTCTCATAAATAAGTTTGATCCTAAATGAATCACCCTGTATTTTCGTGTTCATATGTATGTATCTATATCATCCATATTGTTTTTTTTATTTCAATTTTTTTTTTCAGCATTTAGAGCCGAAAATTCGAATTACAAAAGTGCAATATTTTTACATTTTATTTCTAAATGTTAGCTAAATGATTGCTGTTTAACTGGGATCAGGATATTGACTTCTTAACAACATCTAAATTGTCAGCAATTGAAAACTCTCCTTCCACATTACAACTTGATGAAATTAGAACTTTACGTCGACATAAAATATCGGTTGGGGGTAGTTTTTTTTTCATTCGAATTTTGTCAAGTAAAGTCGAAAACAAGTCGGGGCGAAGATAAACGATAAGTGATAAACGATAAAAGCAACGAAAAAGATTTGAATGCAGGTGTTATCATATTGGGAGCAGTGAGTCCAATACGAGCAGCTGCATACAAATGCGTGAATTTTTTCCGTTGCTTTTATCGTTTATTACTTATCGTTTATCGTAGCTCCAACTTGTTTTCCGCCTAAGTTAAGTTAGTCTAGTATTAGTTGTTTTTGGCCAGAAAAATGATTACCTTTTGATTGCTATAATTTAAAATAAACCCGTATTTTTGGAGTGGAGGTGGAATATTCAAGATGTGTAAGATCTTATTGCAAACCCCAAATTTATTGTATATAGTCGGAGAATTTAAAAATTTAATCAGCCATTTAATTCCTTTGTATATCATACATATGTATAACATAGCCAAATAAATATCTTTATTCTAAAATTCAATCCGATAAAAGTCTATACAACTAGCATCTAGTTCCTTTAAACTTGTTTTACTGGAGCTCGTGGATTGTATTATTGCATATACTATACATGCAATAAAAATGAATTGTATGTATCAAATACCAATAAATAATACTCTCACACAGTGGCGTAACTAGAATAAGAACACAACGCAAAATTTGGGAATGATCTTCAGAAAACTATTTTCAAGAAACAGAAGACACAAAACATGAAAGTAAAAAATTTCTATGTATTTTAGTCATACTTCAGCGACTAAATTTTGACTTGCACCGGCTCGCCATTGCTTACGCCAATGTGCATACCTATAATATTATCGTGAATACTTAAAACGTGAACGACATCCCTTTTTTGCTTAGTCTCAGCAATAAATTTACAAATTGACAAATAAATTATTGTAATTAATTTATGTTTAAGGTGTCTATCTATTGACTCATAGTGTCATTTAATAAATTACTAAAAACTGTATATATAAAATAAGTAAAGTACCTATATGTACAATGTAATACATATAACTCAATACTCAATAACTAATGACATATTTTATTTTCTACAATTATACATCCTCCCGTAAATAATAAATAAATAAGTAAATGATGAAAGTAAAAAGGTCATTGGTAGTGTACAAGCTTTGTTCGCTATAATTTTCTTCTATAATAAATAACTAATTTATGGTGGCTACTTACACATCATTGATCAATAACGTCCATGATCGTTCCGATATTCATTCAAATATTTTCTATTTCTATAAATGGAATGAATATACGGAAAATGTAATGTCTGTGCATTGAATCGTATATAATTATTTTCCTTTTTCTAACATAGAAGAATGTGAGAAACGTTTTTTTCATATATTTTTCGTTTATTCTAATGGCATCGAGGCAATAAGATTGTATACGGAGAAGCATGACTTGGAATTGATTCAATAATTATTTATTTATTTTTTATTGGAATCTGTTCAAAAAGAAGTCTATTCGATTTGATTTAAATTGTATGCTATAAAAATAACAGACTCTCAATGCAACTTTGACGGCTTTCGATAAAGTCCAGATTCGAAAGTAGTGTCCTTTAGAATTAGATCGGAATATATAAATAAAATCGGGAATAATT
This sequence comes from Symmerus nobilis, assembly GCA_027564815.1. Taxonomy (NCBI): domain Eukaryota; kingdom Metazoa; phylum Arthropoda; class Insecta; order Diptera; family Mycetophilidae; genus Symmerus; species Symmerus nobilis. The sequence goes on along the minus strand of JANTOP010043669.1, from coordinate 6,963 downwards.
TGACACAATTTTTATGTACTGGATTTTACAGATTACAGCTAGCCTTAGGACTTATTACAGACTTAAGTAATAATAATCATTGGAATGGAAATTAAATGTTTGCCTTTGTCGGTGTAGATATTTTATGGAATTGTATTAATTTATATTACCATAGTTAGGTTCGAGTTCCGGGCAAACTCTACTTCACTATTATACCTCTATATTATGCCTATTAATAAATATTTGTTTGTGAATTGGAGTTGGCAAAATGCACTCGCATTAACATTTGATATGAATCTTTATCACAAAGATACTGGTGTTACTTATTCGTGGTAAGGCTTCGAGCTTCAGTATTATATAGGTTTTATTGTTATATTTATTATTATTATTATTATTATTATTATTATTATATTTATTATACCAGTCCTATCAAATACCTAACGTAAGAGAATTGCAACTCAAATTAAAACGAGCAATTTACGCGGCGCTGCCAGGCATACAGATTAGAGTGGATGATGTCTTTTTATGTCCTTTTTACGTAACATTGGCAACAAAATTGACATTTATGTGAATTGAGGTTAATAGCCAAAATATGTAGCTTTCTAATACATATCGAGGCTTTTAAAAAAATATATACTTCGAAATATCTCAAATATCGTGAACAAATTGAATGAAATTTCAAATTCCCGAACACAAAAATAGTCTCAAGCTATTTTTTATTTGGTTTTTAGACTATCTCAATTTATGTAGAATTTATCTACAATTCTAGAACTGTTTAGAATTTAGAAAAGTCACTTTAGAAATAAACCAGTTGCTAAAGTTTTTCCAGCCTTTTTAGTTAATGTTTGTATAAAATATAGCTTTATTAATATTTAAAATTATATTTTATATTCTTTTGTATTAAATTTAGCAATTTTCTTAGCTACCTTTACCTTTCTTTTCATGAGCTACCGTAGTTCTACGAGTTTCAAAGTTCTGATTTAACCCAATCTGTCACAAGAAACCATAGTTACATTTCATTCATTTTCAGGGGCGATTCGCTCATATTTATCCATTCAATTAAATATACAATATATTGTATAATGGTCCGCTTAAAATTAATATTTGTAATCTTGAAACGTCTTATAAACAGTTTTATCAGATGACTGTCATAGACGATGATTTTCACGCAATTTTTGATTCATTCAAATTTGACGACTGTTTTTTATATTTTTTGATTTTTATTAAATTTAGTAAGTATTTTTAAAAATGTTCTTTCTCACATTTTAAAGGTTATTAAAATGAAGGATAATCAATACCAAAATCTTAAAAAATTTACAATTGTTTCTTCCAAAAATTCGAGCAGTTTTCTTCAAACAAAAAAAAAAACGAATGATGCTATCGTTTTCAGCATACCCAGGTTATCAAAATCGACCTAGTCTATTCTAATTTGTTTTAGTGCACTACAGTGTGACTTGAAGCACTAATGAGTAAAATATCCAACTTATATGCTATGTTTACCCAGTCAATCATGTTCTATACGGTTGTCTTATTAAACAGGCAATACCCAACAATGCGCTGCAAACAATCCCACTATGTATCCGATAATAATTATTTATTTCACCAATTTCGTTTTGAAACTTGATGCCATAACCATCAAAGCCCAATTCATTGTGGTAACGTTCCTGTCAAATATATTCCCTATTAAATAGTTGCTATTTATTCTACTGTCAAACAATTTCGAAGCGTGTTGATCGAGTTTTGCTTTTACTATTTATACTGGTGCGATTAGCATTTGCATTTAAACCAAAAGTAGCAACGGTCGCACCACATCCACAGTGATACTTTGTGTCTGAATTCTAAACACAACTTGTAAGTAATAAATTTTGTGCAAAGTGGCATGTTATGTCCATAATTTGAAGTCGCTAACTAAGAAAAGGGGACTCTTTAAAACAGAGTGAGATAAACTTAATTATAAATTTCTCCTAATATTGAATAACTATTAGTAATATTAATAGAAGTACCATACATCCTGCACTGCATAATAGTAACTTAGTAACACCTGAGTATAGCGGTCCTTCGATTTACACGAAACTCGATTTACACGGTTTATAATTTTATGAAATAAATTACACAAACGTCATTAAAGACTAAACCAGAAAAAAAAATTTGCCTTAAGTGCATACTGGATTATCATCTGGCAAAAAAATAATAGAGTTTCAAGAGCTGTATAACGTATATAGCTGCATAGCAGAAGTATAAACCAATATTATAGATTAGGCGCATTTTATCAGAGGGGAGGGATGCGACGATCTTTATATTGAAGATCAAACAATTGATTATAGATATAGATCTAGTTGGCTTAGTGTGCCATGTGCCATTTGCCAAATTTGTTCCCAGAAATAGAATGGGATAATAATTCATTACTTTCGGCAAAGCAATATTCGCATAACGCTTACGCATAGAACTGTATTCATTAGACAACCTCACAACTTCCATCGATATATTTTGCTCACCTGCTTGTATTATTGTGTTTTCATTAAATTGTAAGAAGTAGACCAACACTTCTTATTAGAAAATCTTTCCAAAACTTCATGAAATTAAGAACTACTATTATTTATAAAAAACGTTTAAATTTCTATCTAAAATTGGAGATAACAATAAATTATTGAAAAAAGGGATGGAATTTGTAAGGCAATTGTAGACGGAAGACCCGAATATTTAAACGTTCCTATTCTAAAAAAAAGTTTCAAATCGTCTAAATTTGATATATTTCTTTCTGTGCTTCTTTCTCAATTTCAATCAATTTCTCAAACAAGTTAATCACGAATTTTTAATTAGAGAGACCGATAAAAACCTGATGAGTGGTAAAAAATTAAATTAAAATCGAATTTTAATAAAATATCGGGATCGATATTAAATAAACAATTTTTTTTTGCTATATTACCCAAGATGTTGTTTGGTAATTGGTTTTTGTGGACGATGCCGATGGCCATCTCTGATCACAATCGATCGTGTAGTTGGTATCGTTGTCAATGATCGCCAATTAACGTTAAAATTTCCATCAAAATTTTGTGGTTTCGCCTGTGCACCAATGTTCGGTACATTGAAATGATGGTGATGTTGTTGCGGTAGAATGTATCCAAATGATGGATGACTCTTTTGAAAAAAGTCATTAGAGTGCGAATTTACTAATGTTAATTTTAATGGTTTCGGTGGGCCATTTCTATTTGCATCCACCGTACCATTATGCATTACTTCGTAATCAGCAATTGGTGATTGAGGATGCACATTTGAATTATGTTGGCGAGGCTGACGATGATGATTATGGTGTCTACTAAATTTATGATCACTGTTTATATTTTTAGGATCATATGGCAAATTTATATTGGTCGCATATGATTTTGGTCGTTCATGATTCATAGTTAACGGAAGATTAGCTGTTGCCACAGATAAAGTGCCACACAAAATTAAAATAAATATGCCGGTAAATAGTTTAGACATTTTCATTTTCTAAAAATAATTACGAGTATATTCAGGTTTTATATTTATAATATAGTATTATATTCAAATAGATGTAATTATTTAAAATCTGTACAAGGTACGGTCTTTTTTTTGCCGGTTTTTCTAAAACAGATGCGTGGTATAATAATGATCTCTCTTTTTACTGTTCTTGTTGTATTGATGAATTATTTATTTATAATTTTTGCTTTTGCAATATATTTGTTTTCTGGTTTTATTGAACTCTTCGGGATGCAAATATCTTTACTGATCGATTCTTTTCCGTATTGTAATTTATTTGTTCTTTGTATATTGTAAGTATCACTTAGAACTATTATAAATGTTAAGTACCAAGCACCTAATAAATTATCGAAAATTCCACTTTAAAAACAATACAACATTTACATTACATGAATCTATTTAGTTGTATACAATTATCTTAAGAATGTGATACTTGAAATTTCGAATCAAGTTATCTCATTAACACACAATTGAATAGCTTTATAAATTTAATAGAAATATTTATTTTCAAGATTTAATTAAATGACACAATTAAAAATTTCCCAAAACCGTTTTAAATGGTTTGCGGAAATTACTCGTTTCCCTTGCGAGATATTCAGGAAAGTTAGAATTTAAATCGTGTCTACACCGACCTATTGTCTGTTCTACACTGAATCAGATATTCTTACATTTCTATACTGGTGATCGCAAATTTGAAAATTGCAAATAATATTCAGTTTAAAATTGCTTCTATATAAAATCTTTATACTTTTAAAACATGCTTTGTGATCAAGAATAATATAGTTTTAGATTGATCTTATATATCTGTAATGTCATTTTGCATAGGTATAATAAAAGTCGTTTAGCATTATTTTTTACCAATTGAATTTTGCACTCTGAATGTAGTAAACATTTTCTCGTTTTTCTCAATCTTTTTCTTTTTTCATATTTTCAATTTAATAAGATCGTTGATCGTGATCATAAATTTTAATCCTATTAAATATTAAGGAAACAGAAGCCATGGTATCAGTCATTCTTTAATCATATTGACTAATAAATGATGGGCAATTTATCAATATTTCATTTCATTATTAAATGCAATTGCAAATCAATTTTTTTTAAATTGTTAACTCGTTTTATCTCAATTACGTATAATAAAATCAGTGATTAAAATTGAGATTTTAATGATTATTAAATGATTATTAATGATATTATTTGATCGTTCGAGTTATCTACATTTTTTTAAACAAGGGTTGAAGGTTTCCTTTCTTACAAATTAATTTTAAATATAATATTATATATTAAATATGTATACAGTGATATGAATCGACTAATTAACAAACACTAAATTCCAATTCGAAAATCGAAATAGTAATTGACCGATTATATCTCAGTGATTTGAAATCAAAAAATGGATTCGATTTGATTTCATTCGATAAAAAGCTTCACTATGATAAAAAATTAGATAATATTCAAATTCATTTAAAAATTTCATTTCGCAACATTTCAATTTCCGTATGCTGCGTTGGTGCTATTAGTGGTTAATTAGTGCTTACAGTTGTGTATGAGATTGCACGTGTATTCGAATATGTTGTAATCAAATATACGTGTATCGGAACAGACATATTAACGTACATATAAATATGTTTTATCCCTTTTACCACTTTACTCCTTTGTTTTAAACCGGCCTTTTTTCCTGCTTATTTTCTATTTGAATTAAACTGAGCAGTATACTGATTAATCCGTCACACGACATTTATTCGAATTTTTGAAATTTAATTTCGAAATATGCGAGGCGGACTTCAAAGCAAGAAACATTCCATTTATCCTAAAGATTTGTTCAGAATTGGTGCCAACCGAATTTACCAGATTGTATTCAATAAAATGTGTAGGTTCTAGCATAATTTAAATTTTTGGATTGACATGTAGCGGTACTTTCAGAACAAAAATTGAGGGACAGTATGTTTCTGTAAGCGAGAGGTTAAGATTAAATGATTTATAATAATTAAATGATATAAAAAGGATAAATCAGATAATTTAAGTTCAATTTAATCGCATTGCTAACAACTAGAATCATAAACTAAACACAAAATTAAAAAAACAGAAAAATAGTTCTGAAACTTTCGGGAGGCCTTGACCGCGTAAGCGTAAGCGGTTGATACACAAACAATTTATAGGATCAAATGTGCCTCCGCCACATACTTGTCAATGACATTAAATTTCCTAGTTTGGTGCATATAAAATATGATTCATGTGTTGGGAAGGTAATGCAGTAGTAAAAATTATAAAAGAAAATAATATACTTGAAATTAGGCGATGCTATGGCAATATATGTGATTAGAAGAGATTGGGAATCAAGGAGCAACTCGATTTCATCAAATGGGGCTTTGAGGAGTACGTATTCCCGATTTCCTGACAAAATTATGATTATGCTTAAAATAAAGTTAAATATTATCCATCCAACTTGCCACTGCCGTTAAACGTCTCCTTTAGCATTAGTATGTTATTTATTTATTTATTTAATTATTCAATCAATGGGTACGGTGACCCTTCTGATAGATATATAATTCAAATTATGTAGGTACACCTAGGATTGTAGAAAATACATACATAAAAGTCCAAAAAAAAACAAAAACAGAACTCGAGTACAATGCTAACAGCTCTGATTATTTGATCAATCATCAATAATCAATAATCATTGAGCATCTATTCAAATCTTATTTCTATCAATATAATTATTTCTTCAAGTACATGAAGTTATCATAAATTAATAAAATGTTCTTCCATCTGTACCATGTTATTCTATTCTATGCATTTATGGAATTTCCCAATTTCTTAATTATAATTACTTTATCTCTATCCAGGGTAAAATCCACTTTTTTCTATTCAACAATACTCTTCATTTTTTTTAATCCTTTATAATAAAATCCTTCATATTAAAATTCAAACACATTCGTTCGCACATAATTCCCTAATTATGTGTCGTACATCTATGAGACAGATGATCATAAAATTTAATTCCATATTTACAACTCTGTCTCTCGAAATCAGAAAACAACGAAGATTTCAATTACCATTTGTGACTATTTGCAAACAATTTCAAATTAAATTGATCTCAACTGCTTAACTAATTGATCTAGAATCTTAATTTTTTTCTATGTTAGATTTGACATATTAGATTGTTACATGACATATGTTAGATTTGTGTTGCATTATTAATGAACGTGATGCTGCATAATTGGCCATCAGTAATACGATGACGCCAGGCAGCCATTCAACGTCATACGACAGGTTATTCATTTTTAGAATTTTATTTGGCATGAGCGATTGAAAAATTGTTTTTTGACCTCTTCATGGTATAATGGGTATGACGCCCGCCTTTGAAGAGGGAGGTTGCAGGTTCGAAGCCAGGTGTCGACATCACCTTAAAAAAAATTATTATCTCAATAATTTGTGATCGTCACAATGATCGAACTTGAAACCGCGTCATATCGGATGGTGACG
>JANTOP010043668.1:0-24763 GCA_027564815.1 Symmerus nobilis | reverse complement strand
AGTGCCACGGGGAAACGGTCAAGTGGAACGACTTAACAGCAATATTGTTTCCGTTTTAACCAAATTATGTCAACAGGATCCGAAAAAGTGGTATAAACACTTGCCGTCACTACAAACCGTTTTGAACAGTACATATCAGCGGGCAATCGGAAGTTCTCCGTTTGAAGTTATGTTGGGCGTAAAAATGAAGAAGCAACACGATTTAGATATTTTAAACAAGATAAACCTAGAGAGGTATGAAGAATTTGATGCAGAGCGTGAGAGAAGTCGAAAAGATGCAAAGATACAGATTACGAAGATGCAGCTCGAAAATCGAACTCAGCACAATAAAAAATGTAAAATTCCGCATAAGTATAGCGTAGGCGATTTAGTGCTAATTCGTCGTACTCAATTTGGGACCGGGATGAAATTGAAACCACACTTCTTAGGCCCATATCGAATAACCAAAGTTAAACCGAATGATAGGTATGATGTAGAAAAACAAGGATATAACAACGAGGGTCCGAAAAATACAAGCTCATCAGCGGACATGATTAAACTATTTATACCATTCGAGTCGAATGAGACGCAGGATGGCCGAATGTGAGGGTTACAAACCTCACTTTACTTGAACCCGACTCTGGCACGGACGATCGGTTAGGCGAACGAAGAACAAATTGAAAACGAACAGTTGGTGTGGGTTTTCCGTGCGAGGTGGCCGTACATTTTTTTCATCTTGTTAAACGAGTTTTATTTTTGAAAAGTAAATTGTATTTTGAATTAAATAAATTTAATATAGTTATATTCAAAAACTTAAATAAACTCACAGTTATATAACCGATTTTCGACCTTAAATTGTTGTAAGATGGGTATAAGACTGTTCAAGACATCTTCAGTAGAAAATGTTTAAGAAGGTAAGACATCCGTAAATGAAATCCGGATATTTTAGCTTTTATTATCCGATAGTATGTCCGGAGTATATATCCAGAGTATAATCCGATAAAAAAAAATATTAAGAAGGTTAGGAGAGTTCTACCTCGACGTTTGTCCAGTCGTTATTTCAAATAAAGTAATTATGCATTGTTGGAAATAATAACGTTAGCTTTTATTATTCGATATCCTATATACCTAAAGTCAGGCGCGCAATGGAGTTCAGTCTAAAGACGTTTCGCCCTATACGTCTCACTCCTTTCTTTCTCAAAAACTATGGAGAAAGTACTAAACCAATACATTAGGAATAAGTTACTAATAAATCGTTGCACATGATAAATCCGCCTATCAGCGAGGAAACTCAACTGAAACTGCCTTACATAGTCTTGTGAAAGTAGCCCCAGAAGTAGCCCTGCCCTGGTGGCCTTTATAAATATAGAATAAGAAGCCGTTAACAATACATCCTATGGATCAATCAGGAAAGCGTCTAGAATAGGACTTGACCTATTCCGTCTGGAATATGACTTAACCCGGTTATTATGGTGACTGAAGATAGGCCATGATATGGCTCCGTAGAATCAGAACCACTCAGGGCCAGAACGTAATAGTGAATTAGTTGGGAACACCTAGTTTTAGGGATGCCGATTGATAGAACTTTACCGGCACATCACTTTTAAAAACTCTTCCGAATGCGAATTCTGAGTCATACAGACACAGACTGGTTCGAAAACTGGTCTAGACTCGAAATGGGAGACATAATTTGGTACATTATATGGTTCCAAAACAAAAGCTTGAACTGTTGGCGCTGGAATATATGGCAAAAGTTAAAGAGCTTAGTTCTCCAGCAGTATCGGGAAATATTCCACCGTATTCCATCAGCAGAAAAGAGACATGCATATAGAAACAAAAATACATATTGTGATTTTCTCTGTCAGGCAGGCAGCTCTAAAAGTACTAGAATCCTACCAGATTGACTTTAAACTGGTTAAACTGCCTCAAGGTGCTAGACGACCTAAATCGATTCAACAAGGTCGTGAGGTATACAGGAATTAAAAACAATGACAAAGCCGATCTTTTAGCTAAATCTCCGGCCATAATGGGTCAGAGTCGCTCTGTGGAATATCCAAATGCACTGCAATGAGATTGATATCAGATATGGAGTGGCAGAGCCGAACTTTGGCCTAGGCAGACTATATTTGTTGTAACGGGAGAATAAACGTAACAGCCCCATGAGGAAATTGTGGAAAAAAACAATTCAAAAAAAGAACCCCTAGATTTTAGGGGGGTCGATATAAGTGGTACGTTAAGAAATCGGCATCTTTTCAGGAAAACAGTTATAATTTCTCGAAAAATGTAAAAATTTGGAAATTAATTCAACGGATTCAAATTGGGGATCTATCAACTACCTAAACTGCGATGTACCCCCCTCCCCCTGCTAATTTATGTGTTGGGAAAATCCTTTAAAAAGCGCCTTGTAATAATTAAAATAAAATTGAACGATTTTTGTTCGAATTTCCAAGGAAATTTTTTTTCAAAAATTTTCTAATCTAATGATGCCAAATGATTTCTAAGTAATTTTCGAAGAGTTAATCATCCGTTTTGAAATTTATATTCGTTTTGGCAAAAAAATCGAATTTAAAGAATTTTTCTGACACTCCTTTGGAAATATTAAATTTCCGGGAAATTTTCTTAAGAACCCGGAAAAAACGATTATTGAAAATTGAACCTAAAACTCTAGTGGGGTAATTGAGGGACAACCTTTTTAAAAAAAATCATCCCCCAGTTTTAGGGGGCTCGATATACACAGACGATAGAAAAATTTCTACTTGTCCGAAAAATGATTATAATTTCCCGGTAAATTGCGATAACAAAACAAATAGATGGTAACTAGGGGAAACTATTAACATCGTAAGACGAGGGGGTTCTGTCGCAGTATAAATATTTAAATTCTCCTTGAAATTTGACTTACAAAAACAGTCAAATTTTCTATGAAATTTTCCTAAGTATTTTCGAAAAAAGCTTTTCTGGGCAATTAAAGGAGAGATTTTATTAATGAAGTTTTTAAAGTATACGCTAGACAAGGGTCGGCAACTTATGACCCGCGGCTCACCGAGTGACCCATTTGATAATTTCAAGTGACCCACTTCAGTTCTGAAAAGACAGTGTAATATATAAATTGACAAAAATTACAATTGACCTGACGCCAATTATATAATGCTCTGTAGAACAACCTAATCATTTATGTTTTTAATTTTATTATTATTGTTTATTTGATTTCTGGTTTGATTTTGACTTCTGATTATTGCAAAATTCTGTAGAACCGAATCTATTCAGTATATGTATCTCCACTTCAGTGACGTGCAGTCTACTGCACAGAAGTGCGGAGCACAACTGAAATATCAACAAAATTGGGTCGAATGCATAAAAACTAGCAATTGCTTGAAGCAATTTCTTTATAGAAAAAGCTATTACTTAAATCAAAGGCAATTCCTAAAAGCAATTGCTTCAAAATAAATCCATAAAACTAGCTATTGCTTGGATATCTTTTGCTGAAAATATTTAACCGGGAATGAAGCAATTGCTTATTACAAAACAAAAATTAAGATGTCGATAGCCATTAGAGAAATATTGGTTTTGCCCGAGGCGATTTTATATGGAGATGAAGGGTATCAGCGCCTCTTGAGGGACCCTTTATGTTCTGAAGAAGTTTATTTTAATTACATTCATAGAACTCCTTTTTAATAAACTTTGCACCGAGAAACAACCTATACCAGTTTACCATAGCTAGGATTTATTAATTTCGCTTGCAGTTCTGGGAAATTTTATCCACTCTGAAGATTTATTTTAAATCTTCTTGGTTACTTCCTAGCTAGTAGGGCACACTGTACTTTGATTCACACCTATGTCTTCTGCAACACCATTTTAAAAACCTGGATCGGATATATACGGTAAAAAAATTCGCATTTTATCAAGTGGTTTAACGGAGCCACCTCTAGTTTCATAAGAATTTCCAATAAAGTAATTTGCAAGCCATTCAACATTTTCCTTATCAAAGCGATATAATTGTTTGCAGTTATGAATTATATCTTTGCGCTCTTTATAAACTTTAGGGTTATTTACTAACATTAACATTTCGTCTGAGGAATTGTAACTGTCTGAAATAATTTTAAGTCATCTAAATAGTAGCTTGAAATATTTAAAGCAATTGCTTAAACATTTTAGCAATTGTTAATCTTTATGCATATCTAATTAAGCAAATGCTTGGAAAATTTTCGACATCGAAGCAATTGCTAAATATAAAGAAAAAGGTAGAAGTAAAAGCAATTACTTCAATTTTTATGCATACAGTTGTAAGCAATTGCTTCAAATTTCAAGAATTAAGCAATTGCTAGTTTTTATACATTCGACCCATTGTAACCAATTTTGATTGCTACAAATTTCTAACTGAAACTATGTTATTTAATAACTTTGAATGAGCTTTCAACATTTTTGAAATATTTTTTTTTTTGGAAAATTTGAAATTTTGTTAAAGGATTGTATTTGGATAGAAAATAGAATTTTAAAACGTTAAAAATTAAATTCGAAACTTGAAGTTATCGTTGTGTTTTTAATAGCTTGAATAAGCTTTCTGCCAAAATTCCATACTTCATTTAAATTTAATGAATCGGATAAAAATTCGATTCCAAATTATTTAAAATGACATTTTAATTTTAAACTTTCAATGTGATTTCGAAGTTTTAAAAGCTTTATTTTGGAAAAAATTTAAATTTCGGTAAAGGATCATTGTTTGGATAGGGAATAGATTTTAAAACGTAAAAATTAGGTTCGGAAAATAAGCTTTCTGGGACCTTTTAAGTTTTTGCGGAGCTTTTAAACGAAATGTTGTGCTTTGATATTTTTATATTTTTCCTCAGCTATTTTAGAAGCTTCCTGCATCATTACATTTTTTTGGATCCGAAGAAAATAATTAGGAAATTTGGATCAAATGTTGCAATGTCCGATATTAAAATTTCTCGGCACAAGCCCTTGCGAATTTTGGATTTTCTTATAGATAAATTTCAACTATTCCGAAATATTTAATTTTTGTATTTTTACCTAACTGTTAAAACAACTTTCTACGTTTTTAAATTTTTTTCGGCCGAAGAAATCTGCACACAAATTCACAACTCATATTTTGGTTGGTTTTGACCCGCAGACTAAAAAGGTTGCCGACCGTTGCGCTAGAATAAGAAGCTCCAATCGAAATGTTGTAATAAAAAACGAATTTTAGAATAAAATATAGGAATAATCCAAAGTCTATTATCGAAAGTTAGGTTTCATAATTTGATTTCCACATATTGCCATGGAAGAGGCCCGTAGTCTGCCTAGGGTACGAAAATTTCATAATACGGCTCTGGTTGGTGGCCGCAGTATTTACAGGACAATTATACCACACCTGCTGGTATATCTATGTATCCGATATCCGGGTGCTTTATTAAGTCAAATATGTTAGTTGCTAACTATAATAGAGAATTTCAAATCTATAGCTCGGGAGGTAGCCTAGCCATCCTTTAATTTTGGGCTGAACTGTATAATGAACCGGTAGTTAAATATTTCGACGTATAGAATGGGATAATTGCAAAAATATCATCTTACTTTAAATTGATTGATTCAATAATTAATGCCTATGTTATTTTAACGGCCACGTTTTCTACTTATTATTTACGAAACGAGAATTTTTATTTTAACTTTGACATTTAATTCTGCTCACATCCTCAATCGACAGTCTGTCAGTTTGAAAGCACATGAAAATGAATATGAAAGTGTTGGTTTCTAGTCTCACCACTCTCAGAGAATTATAATAAATTAACATTGCTGGAATTGGCCTGAAAGAATTCGCCTCAACAACCAATCAAAATGCTTGATATTTAAAAATAATCTCCTTTCAAACCATCGCCATCTTCCGGTTTCATGCATTTGAGAGAAACACACAATTTATTGATTTAATTTCTGTGCCAGTATTCGTGTATTTTGGTACAAAATCCTAAAAAAAAATTTACTTTCTGTGCCGCTATACCACACGGGACGTGAATATTTATTATTATCGAGAAGAGAGGCAAAGCGAGAGCATCATTAAAAACGTTGAAAATTCATAATTATTTTTTATTGTACACAGAGTGGGCGAGCAAAAAACTAATTTTTTGGGATCCTTTTTTGTATTCAGAAAATTGAACAGTGGAACACACCAAGCCAAAAAAATTATAGTGTGAGGAGTTGTGTGTGAAGTGGAGTATTTTTTTTGCGGTGCTGTTTTATCGATAAAATTTTTATTTTGAAAAACTTATACCAAAAAAAAAACAAAGCTGGTCTTTTTTATTTCACCCGTAAAGCGGTAAGTATAGCTTTTTGATATATAATTGGACTTTGGGTTAGTAGGCCTAGAAAAAACGTCCAGGTATACTGAGAAACAACTGTCTATATTCACACGCCTTTAAGTACGCGAAGTACGATTCGGTAGGTAGAAGCCTTTTTTTCCGCTTCCACGCGACAGTCCTTGGATAAAATCGGTAAATTTATTATCAAATCATAAAGTGGAACATTGAAAACCGATTCAATGGGATAAAACGGGCGGGTATAATTAGATCCATTGACCTTGAATAAATAGTATACCCTAACCCCTCCAATAACCCTGGCGGAAACGAGAAATAGAATAGAAAATTATATAGAAAAATTCTATATTATATTGTCTCTGAACGTGCAGTGTGCACCGACCCATCAAACTACTAACACCACCCCCCACTCAATCATCCCACTTAAATCTATAGTTATTATCCCTGAAATGGAAAGGCATCTGTATGCAAGTGTTTCACACTTATATTAAAGTGACTTCATCATTGCCTAGATTCGCGATTAATGTAAGTTCATTAGAGCCGACCCATATGGAGTGACTGTTATCCAAATTAAATTTTAAAAAAATCATAAGAAAATCGTCTTGTTAAAATTGTAACACCAGACAGACAGACAATCGATTTTAGGTACGGTTCTGTATCGACTTTCTAGGTCAATGACTGATTGGTTCTTCTTATAAATTAGACGGAATGGACTTTGACCAGATAACCAGATCGGGTACATTGTGGTTAAATCCCACGCGTCAGTTTTACCTGGGCACATATCAGTACATTTTCTAGATAACTTCAAACATACATTCTTATTTTGGACACTATACTCTTCTTTTCTTGGTGATACTGCAACTATTCAATCCTTCAGACCAATGCCCTTCAGACAAGTTGTTTGGAGGAAAAGAAAATAATTAAATGACAAGAAAAAATCAAGCAATTTTTATCTATTATCTTGTTATCTTAACCACGTTCTGTTTATCAAAAAATCTTAACTGACGATTACGTATTTAAAATCTAAATAGAAAATAAATTATAATATATTAACTTACAGACGTTAAGCAACTTACAATTTCTTTCAATCCGTTCAAACCGAACGACCGACAGCTGGGTATAAAAATGTTGATCGGTTTTCAGGAATGGTGGTATGTAGTAGAACATCCTGTAATAACAATTGGATAGTTAATATTAGTTCAACAGCTAGATTAAGTCAGCGGCGTGCAGTCAATAACATCCATGAGGTGTGCAGAAGCAGATATTTACTTGGCCTTACAAAATTCAATTTTTGTTAATTCAAAATTGTTTTCAGGAAAATTGTTATAATTCTCCGGGAAATTAAACATTAGGAATTTTCGATGTGAATTCAAATAGAGGATGAGTTGCGTGATTTATCAATACTTTAAGATTAGGGGGTCACCAACGAACTTATATGTTTAAAATGCCTTTAAAATTCGATTTTTACAAAATTCAATAAAATTGATTTATTTTTGATCGAAATTTTCGTAAAAATTTCTAAGGACATTTTTTTTTTTATTTTCTTATCTAACGATAGGAAAATATTTCTAATTTATTTACGAAAAGTTATTTCTCAAAAAATTAACTGTTTTTGAAGTTTGTCGTTTTTCATACGAAAAAATCGAAGCTTTATAAAATTTCTCTGACTATCATGTGGAAAACTGAAATTTCCGGGAAATTTTCATTGGAAACCGGAAAATCTAGTAATGTGAAAATCAGCCCAAGGGTCAAATGAAGAAATTGTGGAACAAACTTTTCAATAAAATTCATCCCCTGATTTATCGATACCCGATCTCCTCACTTTTTTGAAAAATAATCATAATTTCCCAGAAAATTTAAAATTTGGAAATTTAACGATCCAAATAGGGAATAATCAAATTGATCTGTCAAGACTTCTATCACCCCCTCCCCCAATTTAGATTAAATGAGATTATATTATTCATTTAACCGTTTCTATATATTTATTATATTCTAGATATTTATTCCCATAAAAATCAAATTGAAAATGGGTGGAAGAACCAAAATACCACCTTAAGGGGATTACTTTATATCTTAACATATCCAAATTTTAATTTCGATTGCCTATGCAGGCTTAACTCTACGCTCAGACGATTCTGTCAATGCCCTTGTAAAACCCGGCTAAAATAAAATAGCTTTTGTGCCTTTTTAATGTATATCTGAATCAGGGACGTGCAGTCTAATGTGCAGAAGGCGCAGAGCACACCTAACATATCAACAAAATCGTAGCCAATATTCAGCCAAAATTAAAATTAGCCATTCCGTGGAATTAAAAGCTGCAAGAATACTTTTACATTTCGGCTTTAAATTTATACTTTTTAAAATTTATTTTTTATCCAAATAATTTATCGTCATTGAAAATTAAAATTGTCTGAAACGAGCTTCAAGAAACTTCTTAAAGCTTATCCAAAGCCTTTAATTAAAATGTAATTTTATTCATTATAAAATCTCATTTATCTGCCGATAAATAAATTACAAAAAAGCTCCACAAAAGCTTTAATGAATTGATTGAATTGAATTGAAGACAAATTTTCATGAAGGCATTCATTGTCCTTGTTTGTCCTTTCTTGAAAAATTCATCTATCTGCCCGCTTATGCTCTATGAGCTTTCGAGATTTTTGAAACAATTGTTTATGGGAAAATTTGAAATTTTGTGAAAGGACCAATATCTGGAAAGAAAGTAGTTAAAACGTGTAAAATTAAGTTTGAAACTTAGAGCTTTCTTTAAACTTACAATGGATTGAGAAAGCTTTTACCGAAAATTTCATATTTTAACTGATTTTAATGAATCGGATAAAAATTAGATTCCAAATTATATAAAATGAAATTTTAATTTAAAGCTTTCAATGAGCTTTCGAGATTTTTAAAGTTTCTTTTTGGAAAAAGTTTACATTTCGTTAAATTACCATTATCTGGATGAAAATAAATTTTACACGTAAAAATTAAGTTTCAAACTTAGAGCTCACCCTGGGCTTTTAATAGTTTGGATAAGCTTTCTTCGAAAATTCTATATTTCATTTAAACCTAATAAACCGGATGAAAATTCAATTCTAAATTATATAAAAAGACAAATTAATTTTAAGCTGTAAATGAGTTTTCGAGATTTTTTAATCTTCTTTTCGCGGAATATTGAAATTTCTCTAAATCATCGTTTTGTGGATAGAAAATAGATTTTAAAACATAATAAATATGGTTAGGAAAATAAAGCTTTCTGGGAGCTTTTAAGTGTTAGCAGAGCTTTTGTACGAAAAGTTTGGTATTGATATTTTTGTATTTTTCCTCAACTATTAATAGACTTTCTACATAATTCAATTTTTTTGGATCCGAAGAAAGTTATCGGAAAAATCCGGATCAAATGTCGCGATGTCCGATATTCAAGTTTCTCGGTGCGAGCCTCTACACATTATTGATTTTTCTTAGATAAATTTCAATTTATCCGATATATTGAATTTTTGTATTTTTACCAAACTGTCAAAGACACTTTCTGCGTTTTTACATTTTTTTCCGGCCGGTCATAAAATTCTGCACACCTTATAAAAATATTGACCGCACGCCACTGATCTGAATGCATCTTCATTTCCTAAATTTTGTCCATGATTGCCATCACTACGTAGCAAATGCTTTTATTATAGTCTTCAGTCAAATGACTTTGATAGTTTTCCGCTCTTTTCCAACCTCCTTCGCATAATATGCGATTTAAAGTCCGTTCGTAAAACATTAAAGTCCACCGGCAAGCTAGATAAATTTAGCAAAAATACGTGTAATATTTAGGAAGTCGTAGAAAGTCGATAAAAGTTGGGGTTAGACAGAAAAGTATAAGGCTTATAGAGTTCGAAAGCTTCGAAAAGCCGGAAATTTCCCAAAAAAATAGGGCAGAAAATTGGAGAAAACGTATAAAAAATAGGAAGAAGTAGACATAATTGTAAGTAAGGGAAAACTCGTATAAATTTTGATAAGATGCGGGAGATGTGAAGACAAATTGAAGAAATATCAGGAAAATGTCGCGAAAAATGAATTCAAATTTGGGCAAAGCCCAATTTCTAAGCAAAATTCCGATAAATCAGAGAAAATTGTGAAAAGTAGAGAAGTAGGGACTGCGTCTAAATTCCCTGCGTTTTTACGGATTTTTTATCGCTTTTGACTATTCCAACAAAAGACATAAGTTTTGCAGATAGATCTCCACTCCACAACTAGAAACAAGTGGCAAAATTCAAGTCAGATTATACTGCAAATTTCTATCGATAAAAAATAGGAGAAAGTCGAAAAAAAATTCGCTAAAAATTCTGGAAGGAGTCGGTGAGAAAATATTTGGGAATGCTAGGACAAGTCAGAAATTTATTATTTATTGCATTATTTTATATATTTCGAAATGGAATCATCTCTAAAGGATAATCTAAATCTGTATACAACTTTTAAATGGCTATCCCGAGGGTTTCGGCGTGTGCTCTGCGCCACTGGATTAAGTTCTAATAATTTCAAATTAAAAGTTCGAAACCTGAACAGAAAATTAAAGCGAACCATTATATAGACAAGACATTTGTATGATAATATGAAATTATCTAATTTTCATGTCCCATATTGAATCTATAATTACTAATCGCGATAGTTGGGGTCATTTTTCTCTATTATTATGGAATGACTGTGTTAATACTTCAGAGAAGTTTAGAAGGATGTTCTGTAAGGAAAAACAATCGCAAACATATTTGCGGAAAATTGTTTACAAACACGCAATTATAACGAAAATAAAATATTCTTTCGTTAAAATGATGTGCCCATCTCTTGGTACGGGAATTTCATTGTATTGTGTGCAACAATAAAAAAATTCTCTTGTCTTGTGGGGTGAGTTGGAGTAAAAAAAAGAAAAAAGTAACGTAAAACTACACCCTCAACCCCTGACTTGATTTGAATTTTCAAGAAGATGGTTTTCGGTATATTAAATTGTCTTTTTATAGACCCAAACCGATGGGAGAACTCGTTGAAGGGAAACGAATCTATAAATAGATTTGGTAAAGAAAATTCCCTTTCCCAATCCTCTCAAAATGATTTTAATTGAATCAGGTGAACCTTGCCGGTTCAAAAATTATAAATAAAAAAAAAGCAACGAATTTTATTAAATTAGTTGTCAATAAGGTGGAACAAATTGAATTGAAAAAATCTAAATCTGGATTTTTTTTGTTGTGTAATTTCTAGAGACGGAAAAATAAATTTCTAATCGACAAATCTACCCCAAAGGAAACAATATGAGTGAACGAAAAGCTGTTATTAAAAATGCCGATATGGGCGAAGAAATGCAACAGGATGCAGTTGATTGTGCAACGCAAGCATTGGAGAAGTATAATATTGAAAAGGTGAGGAGTTGGTTTAATACTCTCTGTTTGTAACGAAATTTTTTAATAACAAAAAATATATTTTTAGGACATTGCTGCATTCATCAAAAAAGAATTCGACAAAAAATACAATCCAACGTGGCATTGTATTGTGGGCAGAAATTTTGGATCATATGTAACCCATGAAACGCGCCACTTTATCTACTTTTATTTAGGACAAGTGGCCATTCTATTGTTTAAGAGCGGTTAGAAATGGGACGGACGAGGAGACGAACGGATCGCTGGGACGTTTTTAGGACAAAATAAAACTGTTTATATCTTCTCTTTTTTCTTTTTCATTTTTTCTCGTCTCGAATTTTGAATACTTTCAATTTTAATTTCTTTTCTCAATAACCAAAAAAAAAAAGACGTTCGAGAAAAATATATTTTAATTATATTTTGAATTTTGGAAATAATTCCCAAAAAAGAACAAAAAAAAACCAAAAAAAAATTTTTTTTGAAAAATCTATATTCGCATTTTCAACATAATTAAAAAGACATTAAATTTTAATTTTTAAATAAAAAATAAATTGAATTAAAATAAAGAGATATTCTTTATTTAAAATTGTAAAAACAAATTGTTGTTAATTCGTTAAAAAAGATTCCTTTTAATTGAACACACTTTTCCTCCTACTCAAACCGAACCCCCTAAAAAACATATATCGATAGAAAATTCTTTAAAAACAAAAATAAATAAAATATTTGTGTTCAAAATTAAATGAAATTTAAAAATGTTTGTCTGTTAATTTTCCTTCAGTGTACCAAATTAAACATAAATTTAATTGAAATTTATATGAAAAAATTGCATTGATATTCAAAAATTGATATTTTCTTTTAAATATTTTAATTAAAAATAAATTTAATAAATGAATAATTCTCAAAATAGAAAAAACTAAAAACTCAAAATAGAAAACCCCAGACAACCGATCTCAAATTAAATAAGGATTTTTATTTGTTAATTTCGGTCCCCAAAAAAGAACAAGGTAAAGACATTCTCTAACGTCGCCATTTCGTTTCCATATTGGGTTAAATTTAAATCCAATACAAATATGGAGACCGATCGTGTCGTAACGGTAAATATCGGAAATATAAATACAAGCATTTTACTACAAAACCCAAAAGCACAGAATTCATTATTAATTGTATTTGTATTTTAATGTTAATCTAATTATAATTAATTATACTTTAAAATAAAAAAAAATAAAATTTATAATTAAAGAAAAAAAAAATGGAAAAATAATTCTCTTTTTACTAATTTTTTTTTTTAATTCTAGTAATTTTCTTTTTTATTATTTAATTTCATGATTATTTTGTAAATAAAAAGTAAAACAACAACAACAACAACAAAAACAATAGGAAAATTTACATAATTTAATTTTAATCTGCTTGAAATTGAAAGTACCAAGATAATTAAATGAATTAATTAATGGAATTAATTTTTTTCTATCTTCTCTACAATTTTTTTAAATTGAGAAAAAGTCTAAATAAATAAAGAAATTAAATTAAATGTTTTCCACTCTGTAATATAAAGAAAAAAAAAACAATTTTAAAATAATTATTGAAAAATAAAAATTCGGAAATGAAAATTAAAAAATGTGTGGGAATTTTCATGATATTCGATTCTTTTAAGGATATTAGGAGTCAGTTGATAGTTATCAACTATCATATTTGTGAGAGGGGTCAGTTTAGGTGCAGGGTTGTTATATTGAATTCTTCTAAGTAATTTATAATTATAATAAGTTTGTAGTCCAAGGTACATATATTTACAGAAAGTTTGTAATTATATTTGGGGGCTAACGATGTAAATTACATTTAAAAGTTTCTCCCTGTTCGAGTACCAGTTGAATCGGACCCCCCAAATACCGTCCATAAAAAATACAAATCGATTATGAATTAATCGTAAAATGAGTTAATTGTCTTAAATGCCCTTGAATTCATATTTTATAAATCATTCTAGTTTCACCCCTACCAAAAACACTCTGACAAATAAAATCTGAACGTTAATTGCCTGTACGTGCCTAGTATGCCTTTTCAAATTTGTCAATAACCAATTGAATAAGTACTTTGACCGATTTTGCAAATGAAAACGAATCGTTCATTATACAACTTGCTTTTAATTCCGGTTACAAATATTTATTTTCAGACAAAAAATTAAAACTATTTTTGGAACGATATAATTTATTTTACAACGAGTAATGAAACGTTATGACTCGGGAACAATTCAGTAGTTTTAACAATATGGCAATTGTGATGCAAGCAAACCAGTATAATTCAAATAGAATATTATAAATTTAATATTCAATACAATCGATTCATATGTGTTACCCGAACGTGACAAAATTTGTTGTGGTCATTATGATAACACAAAATTATTTTCCAAATTACTGATTTATTGTACTTCGTATTGTAGAAATCAGTGTTTTTTAAAATATTCAAATCAATCACCAACCTTTATACTATGAAATTCGAATTTATTGAAATCGAAATTAATAAAACTAAAATCAACAGTTAAGTACTAACCTTGAACTATACTATATACCAGGCATATCCAACCCAATATCGACCGCGAGCAACTTTGAAAGCTCAAAACTCAGTCTGCCCTACATTTGCTACGTTACCAAAAATCTACCTAAATTTTTACTTTATGTCATCTTAACGGATTTTTCGAGATTTTCATCTAAAGGTGATGCTGCTTTTATTAAATGAAATTTTTGAAACTAATGATCGGTTGCAGCATATACTTATGTAGTCCAGGAAAAATAGGGTTTCCTATGAAATAAGTGGCGGAACTGAATTTTTGTAGAAACGTTGTTGTTGTGGTTCTAAATAAGATCTGAAAGTTCCCAATCGATCCGAGTTCCGCTAACCATACCACGCGCGGTCAAAGTTCGTGAAAATCGTTTTTCATGAATATCTATCTCATTAACCGTTACTTTTACGGGAAAGGTGCAAAAGATGATTTTGTAGATCTCAAAATTACCTATACAACTTATTTATATCTTTTTTTTGTGCAACCAACTGTTTCAACAATAATTCAATTCGTAGATTTGCCAGGTAAATTGGACTTTTTCTATGAAAAAAGTGGGGGAAAGCTGAATTTTTGTAGTAACGTTCTTTTTGTGATTCTAAATAAATATCTGAAAGTTCCTCATCAATCCGAGCTCAGCTAACAATTCTACGAGGAGTCAAAGGTCACAAAAAACCGCGTTTTTCGTGAATATGTTTTTAGCCATTACTTTTACGAAAAAAAATACGAGATCAATTTGGTAACTCTCAAAATTGCCTGCAAGAGTACATATATCTTTTTTCTGTGCAGTTCACCGTAAACAAGATATTCACCATCACAATAAACCGTTTTTTCACCGCGGCCCGCCAGAAAAACGGTTTATTATCGGGAAAACGGGAATCCCGGAACGCCTTTTTTTCACTAATTTTCCTGGACTACATAGATTAGTTTTAATTCTGTGTTCCAATTTATATCTATTTCAAAGTGGTACGGAGTTGACATCTACATTGAACGGTGAACAAATCATTTAAAAAAACCCTTTTTATATGTGGACACATTATGGATAGTGTACTACAATGCGTTTTTTCATTTTTATTTCATATTAAATTAAACTAAAATACCAATTAAACCAACTGACCTACCGTCTATTTTAAATATTAATTGTATGTTAAGTTTCACTTAATAATTACTAGATTTTATAAGAAATTTAATTACTAAAATACGTAGGCAGAAATTAAATGTAAGGAATGATTCACATTTATGTTGAATATATTAAAATTTTATCGTTGGCCCCTCACAACACCTTGGTGGGTCGTTGGTTGAACACCGCTGCTCTATACTATAGCTTCAAGAAACAGATATACATTTGATATTTCGTATATTGAATCGTTATTTATTGATAAACTATATCGATTAGTACCGATGAAAAGTGAATTAATTAGCTATAGCTACTCATTGTTTCTGAAACAGCTGGTAATTTGTAATTAAGTACATGATAATGAAATTATCATCAAAATAATAACAATAGACTGATAAAAAAGTCTTATGAATTGATAACGTAAAATGCATACCTTCGTCTTATTGTCTCCGAATGGTTATTATTCTGTTAGATTTTATAACAAAAAAAAAGCAGTATAATTTACAGAACGAATTTCTCTATACACTATTGTAGTATAATTATAATTATATTAGTGTCATATATACTAAGCCTCACACTTAATTTGCTATCGTGTCATAAAAAAACGAAACGTCTATTAATTTGTATAAATTGGAATCGGAGACACTATACAGAGTGAATTACTTTACAAAATTATTTCTTTCAGTTGTATCTCAAATACCGGTGCAGACTGTTTATCCATCCGATTATACTATTATATTATAAACTTTGAATTAAAATTAATTAGTTCGTAATAATCCCCCCGAAAGGGTAACGGCCGCCAAACAAGCACAGAATAAAAACTATTTGCTTTGTTTTCGGTTCAGAGTGTATTATTGAACTAATCTGAAGTGCTCAAAATTTAAAGCCATAGATCAATTTGAAAGGGTATATCGTTATCGGATAATTTGGGAGTTGATAAAACGGCAAATTATGAACAGCAAAGTAAGAAGAGGTAAAAAGGCAATTATATTGGCTGTTAACCCTTTAATAGGTAATTTCCTCTCCCAACGACCAATTAATCTGTAAATACGGCAGCTAATTCAATTCCGTTTGGGTTGAAAGTTGAAAGCAAATAAAAAAACGAGATCATATATGAAATTTTTATAACACAATATATTCTGTGCATTTAAAATAATTAATTAGTTCCAGTTTAATTGATTAATTAACATGACACTTCAGTGTATTTTATTACTTATATTTTAAATCGTTTCGTGTATAGATGAATATTTTACGTCATTTC
Source organism: Symmerus nobilis (assembly GCA_027564815.1). NCBI lineage: Eukaryota > Metazoa > Arthropoda > Insecta > Diptera > Mycetophilidae > Symmerus > Symmerus nobilis. The sequence goes on along the minus strand of JANTOP010043668.1, from coordinate 8,175 downwards.
AATTTAATAACAACACAATCCGTTGCTTAATTAGGACTTTGAGCTTACGGAAAAAATATCGGCACGCTATTATTCTGGTTATCTTTCCGCAGTTATTAAAAAAAATTATAATAACTCCTTTCCGGTATTAAATGGGTTAAATGGGGTGATTTTCAAAAAGTTCTAACTACGTAACGGTGGCAGAGATTTTGACGAAATAAATTTTAAACTAATCATAAGACATGGTGGTTTTTATGACGTAAATCCACTGATCCATTTCGGAGATATCATCTAATATCGATAATTTATCGATACTAACTGTTCGTACTATGGAAATAATCCCGAAATATTAAATAATGTTTATAAATTTTTCTAATTCGTTGTTGGAAGCCTTCCTGAATCTATATTTAATCGATATGTTGAATTCTATCCAATTTAACTCCCATCAACGAATTAAAAAAAGACACACGTCGAAATTAGTAGTTGTAGGGTTGAATGAGTTCGTTGTAACAAAAAATATTTGAAGGACTCTAATTTCGAAACGGTGGCAGAAATTTTGACGAAATAAATTTTAAACTATTCATAAGACATGATTGGTATTATGAGATAAATTTAATCTTAATCCACCGATCCATTTCGGAGATATCATCTGATAAGATCGCCATGTAATCGATGATTTCTCGATAGTAACTGTATGTACTATGGAAATTATCCCGATATATTAAATGAAGTTGACAAATTCTTCTAATTCGTTGGTGGAAGTCTTCCACAAATCTATATCTAATCGATATGTTAAATTCTACCAATTTTAATTACCATCGACGAATTGAAAAAAGAGAAATATCGAGATTGGTAGTAACAGGGTTGAATGAGTATGTTTTATCAACAAAAAATATTTGAAGGACTCTAACTTCGTAACGGTGGCAGAGATTTTGACGAAATAAATTTTAAACTATTCATAAAACATGATTGTTTTTATGACGCAAATTTAATTATTTTCTACCGATCTATTTAGGATATATCGTCCTTTGAAATCGATCTATAATTGGTAATTTTACAATAAAGAATTGTGTTATGCCGATTAATTAAAAAATATTTGACCTGAAATTCAACTTAAGTTATCTACAGATTAGGAAACTATATAAGCTTAGCTACAGGTAAATCGAATAGATATATTGATATTAAGAATGATAAATATCTGATAATTTCTTAGGTCTAGAAATCTAATCTCAATTGTATTTAATTTTAGAAACGGCATCAGAATAAATTCTAAAAAATCACAATCATCGAGTTAAGCCATCATGTCCCGATCGTCCGAAAACTTTGAACCTCAAATACCGCCGCCTCAACGGATCCACACCTACAGTTCCTATTCAGACGAATTGAAGCTACCAAAGAAGAAATCAGCAATCGTCTCATTTCTAAAATCGAAACTATTCCTAAGCATTCTAATTGTAGGTGCCGTATTTGTAACCCTGCTAATAATCGGTCTAGTGTTAGTCAACGATCAGGATAACGGTACCGAAGATCCACCACTAATCAATGAATGGAATGTTGACCTATCGAAAGAACAAGAATATTGGTATAAATTAGGTATGGAAGAGTTACGGGAAGCGCTTAGCATACAGGTAAATAAGAAGATCGCTCGAAATGTTATCCTATTTGTTGGTGACGGTATGGGTCAGACAACGGTAACCGCGTCCCGGATACATAAATACGGTGAAAAGGGCCGTTTGTCATGGGAAAAATTTCCAAATATGGGTTTACTGAAAACGTACTGTTACGATCGGCAGGTACCCGATTCAATAACAACGGGAACGGCTCTATTCGGTGGGATTAAAAATAACTATCAAACGGGTGGTGTTGATTCGGCGGTACCTGCCAACAATTGTTCGATGTCATTAAATCAATCACATCACGTCCGGTCGATAATACAGTTAGCAATGGAAGAGGGAAGAAGTACAGGTTTTGTGACGACAACCCGGGTCACGCATGCAACACCGGCCGGTCTGTACGCTCACATACCGAATCGTAATTGGGAATGTGAAGATCGAATGTCGGATGATGTTAAACGAGAAGGTTGTAAGGATATTGGCCGACAAATGATTGAAGATTATCCCGGTCGAAACATAAATGTGATAATGGGCGGTGGGAGACAGTGTTTAATTTCTAATGTTCAGGGAACTGTGACTGATCCAATTGATACATGGTCGTGCCAATCATCGGACGGTAGAAATTTAACGAGGGATTGGGAAAATAATAAAATGTTGAGAGAGTTAAGGTACAAAGCTGTTAGCAGTCTACAGGAATTGTATCAAATGAACTCAACGGAAATCGATTATGTTTTGGGAATTTTTGCCAACGGCCATTTAAGCTATGATCATGAACGGGTCACCAATAAAATGCCGTCAATAAAAGAAATGACAGTTAAAGCGATTGAGGTTTTGGAAAAAAATTCCAACGGTTTTCTATTGGTTGTGGAAGGTGGAATGATTGATATGGCCCATCATCGAGGTTGGGCTAGACAAGCCCTATCTGAAACGGCAGCTATGGATGAAGCGGTGGCAGCAACGCTCAATAAAATTAAGTACATAAAATCCTTCAAATTAAAAATAAATTTTTAACCAACTTATTTACAGACCATACGCTGATGAAACTCTGGTCATAGTAACATCGGATCATTCCCATTCCCTATCAATAAACGGTTATCCGAAATTTGGAAACAGTATTTTAGGTATAGCTTCCGATCCCGAATCAAGTCAAATCCCCTATACCACATTAACATATGCCACCGGTGGACCAGATTCATTTCAATATCGTACAAATGAGGCGGGAGAAATTTTACGACGAGATCCCTCAAATGATAATATCTACGCTTACGATTATGTCCAACAGGCAGCTATTAAAACCGATGAGAATTTACATGAAGGAACGGATGTAGCCGTTTATGCTATAGGACCGTGGGCTCATTTATTTCATCGAGTCCATGAACAATCGTATGTGGCGCATGTGATATCATATGCTGCTAGATTAGGACGATTTAAAAATGTATGAAAATCGGGTGGGATGGCCCTAAATGGATGGAATTTTTAAAATAATAATTAGAATTGTGATAAATTATTGGTATACCATTTTTAATCAACCAATCGATACACAAATAAACAAGAATTTAAATTTCAGGATCAGCCACCTAAAATAAAAATTACTATAAATTTGAATGAATTATATGTATGGGAATGAGGCATAATACCTCACCACTATCCCAACTCAGGGTGAATAGTGCTACCTACAATTTTATTTACGGTAGTTCTTGAAATCACAACCCTGAAGATAGCGATGATATATTTATTAGATATAAGTAATAACAATCAATTTCTATTACTTTTTCATTTATTATTCGATATTTAATAATTGCATATGGATAAAAATACAATTTGAATATAGAAGAAAATAATAGTAAAAAAAAAACGAAGCATAATATTGAGAAAAATCAAAAGAAAAATTAAACAGCAAAGAATTTTTCAATATATAAAAAGAATCATTTAAATATCATCAATGTCAATTTCATCGCCTTCATCATCGTCTTGAAGTTTCTTGGTTGTCACCTTAACCGGAATTTCCTTCTTAAGGGGTTCAACACGTGCCCGATCATTATATTCAATTTCAACGTCCGAATCCTCGTCCGAGGATGATTCTTCTTCTTCGGCCTCTTGTAACCATTGCAAAAATGGTTTTGCCTTCTCGTGAATGCGTTCGGACATATCTTTCGACACGTACTTCTTACTGATCTTACCACCCCATTCCAATATTGTTTTCTCCTCCAAAATGTCATTGTCATAGAATAGTTTCAATATTCCCGGAACTTTATCCATCAACTTGTTGGCATGCAAAGCGATAATCTGTTCCAAACCGCCCATTAGATAGCGTTGAGCTTTTGGACTGTTGTGCGTGAAACGGAGTAAGAGGATCCGATTGGAACGCACCTCCTGAATAATATTCTGTCCGAATAGTAGTTCAGCCAAAACTAATGGTCCTTTCTGTAGGATATCCAAGCGATCAGCTTCAAGTGCCAACTCCTTATGAACGGCGACTTGATCCAATTTACCTTCATCACGACGTTTCTTTACCAGCTCATAGAAAATGTCTATACGTTCCTTTTCCGATTTTTCAGCATCATCCGAAATGGTCATTGTTTTCGCGCCTTCCGTAAGATCTTGCATACGGGCACGAACCGCTTCTTCGGATATATCAGCCGACCATGTTGTATCATCTTCATCACCTTTAACCGGTTTCGGTATCGGTATATCAACATCATCCACATTTGTGGTCGATGCGTCGGCAACACCATCAACAGTTACATTAGCAATAGAATTATTTGCCGTATCATTACCATTTTCACAACCTTTCTTGGAACGCTTACTGCGTTTACCTTCCGTCAACGATGATCCTTGGGCGGCTGGATCTAAACTTGGTGGATTTTTTATTATGAACGTATTCACTTTATGGTTGACCTCCAACGGTCCATGAAAACCACAAGCCTTACATCCCTGGGATATGGTTCCCTTTTTCGTAGACACCAACAGTTCCGTTTCGGGATTATCGCACTCTGGACACAATACAAACTTCCGTATAAATCCATCCAGCAGATCTTGCAATTTAGTCGCGTCATGCGATCCATTGACAATGAAACGTTCATTTTTATGATCGAATTGAGTTTGGGCGCCCAATTCACAACCGAAATATTTCGTTGGATAGGTTGCTGGCCGGCCAATTGCTTTTGCCACCTCCGCCATATTAACGATAACGGTTTTAATACCATTCCCTTTGCCTTCCACTTTGGCAGCAATCCGTGGCATTTTGTAACGATAGAAAATATCGGTTACGTTACGATTTACATTTACCGAACCCATGGTTGGTTGATTTTACCTTGTTCTTTCCCTCCTTTCTTTTGGGTGTTTTGTTATAATTCGGTGGATGTGGAAAGTAAATTGTTGGGGAAAATATAAAATAAGACAAAACTAGAAAAGAAAGAATTTTCGTGAGAAATATTTTCTGGAGCAATTTTATTTGGTTGACCTACAATTCTGGTCTGTAGGTGTTCTCTTTCTGTTGTAAACGAAGTAATCTGTAAAGAAATTCTAATTGTACAGATATTCGATCCAGGAAATTTACAACTAAAAAATCTGCACAAATATTTCATTGTCATTCAGATTTTGTGCAAATTTGTTTCCAAACTCCGTTGTCTAAAATATACTTACTGAATAGCTCCTGTTATCCTCGCAAGGAAATCGTATTGAAGTCCTCCAAAAAACAATGTCTCATTCGACGGGATAATATAGAACGAAGATAAAATCAAAAAAACGAAAAAATGGATCTAAAAATGTTCCAATATGACTGTATTTCTCTCAATATTTTGGTACGACGATTTTGGAACCAATAATGGTCGATAAACGAAGACGATGTCGGCTGAACGGCTGCTTCTTCTGTTCCACTGATAAATCTTTATAAAAAAACATTAATAGTTCGCTTAAAGTTCTTTTCGGTCTTCCACTAGATTTTGGCAGGTGAATTTCGTTGGGACACACACACACGGTTTTGTACAATTTGGGTGGTCTCGAACGACTTTTTCCTATCTACCTCTCTCAATATCTCTCCCTCGTATCCGCTCCACTGTTAATCCTTCTCTAACCGGGTCGTTGTGATAATTCGACACCCACAATTATCGTCTTCTTAATAACCGTATCGGATGGTTTAGCTGTTGTTGCTATCAGTTTTGTATTTACTTCTCGCTCTCGATAAATATTCATGAATAATTATTGGTTTAAAAATGATGGAAGGGATATTTTCTAATAATTCGTGGTTTTGTTTTCAAAAATTATCGGGGGATGGAATAAATTCCAAACAAAAAATAAAGAAACAAAAATAAAATTACAAATTTAAAACGAAAATTTTGGAAATAAATTAAAGTGGAAAAAAAATTATGGGAAAATTTGATTAAAAATCAAACGGATGATTCGATGAATTTTTCTATCGATTTTGGATTTAATCAATTTATACGTAAAAAATTAGGTGTTTTTTTCTTTCTTATCTCTTCGTTTAAATGAATTTTGCAATATTTAGGAATCGAAGACAAACGACTTCACGTTTCTCTAAACGGTTGTAGTTTTCGATGTCTATTGCTCGAAAATTTTGAAGTCCTGCGAAATGTCAAAGCAAGAAAAATCAGAATAAAATTCAGCTATGCTGGGCCCAGGTATTCGAAACAACACAAACCTATGACTTAATGATTGCCTATGTGAAATCATGCACGATATACTAAAACTGCTCCGCCGCCGGGGTGATGGAGGTTCTCCTTTGAGTACTGGTATTTCTGTAAGAATAGAAAATTAAAATCAATTCGAAACTTAACCGTATAAAATCGATTTCATTCAACAAAATTCGGTCGATACAAACTTCCAAAAAACGCTTCGTAATTCACGCACATCATACCCCATCCATCTTGATTTATGAGTGAAAATGAGTGAGCAAGCATGGTCCGTCCGTATTGTGCAGATCCATTATATTTAAATCTATACGCAATACGGTGTCCGAAATTTGGTTCTGTGATCAATGAGACACTTTCGAAAATTTCAGTCAAAACGCACACAATTTTCTGGACAATTCTTATACAATATTACGTTTATTAAATTTGGATGTCGACAAAGATTATCCTGGCATTAATTCTACATACACTATATTCCAACCAAACCAGTAACCAAAATTATTTACATTGGTTCGAAGAAGTTGTCTGAATGAACACAAAACCACGGATCGTCCAATTTTAAAAAGTACGTTCTAGAAAAGTGAATGGGTTACAACTGCTCCGTTGTACTGTTACAACCGTACATTAATCGGTATTTTCTAACAAACCAAAAATTATAAAATGTATGCCATTAGTATCTCATCAGGCCATTCCTTAACTATACTAGGTGGATCAAAAAGGCTGACATAATCCTAAGAGATGGCGTTAGTATGCACTAATGTGAACCATTCATAAAAAGCTGCATCTGTCATTAGACGTCTATCAAAATTTCAGCCATTTTTGTTTACGTATTTACAAGTTACAGCAGTGAGAAACAACCACCCTCCGTGTTTTCTTAAATGGAAAAATCAGAGTTTCGTGTTCTGATTAAACACTATTATTTACGCAAGAAAGTATTACCCGAGCTGTGCACCGTCGATGAAGATGATTCACAAGTGGTTTTATGACTTTCGTTCGTGGTCGTACAAGCATCGATGGCGCTGAACGATCTGGACGTCCAAAAGACGTCAGTACACCTGGAAACGTCGAAAAAATCCATGATTTTATGTTGAACGACCCCATAGTGAAATTGAGAGAGCCAGCTGAGACCACAAAGATGTCGTATGACAGTGTGTTCAATATCATACATGCAAAGTTGGGCAGAAAAACGTTAATCCGTTAATCGTTAATTAACGAAGTTAACATAATGCTTAATTTATTAATTTTTAAGTTGATTGAAAAAGCTATTAACGGTCTTATTAACTTCCGTTGGCTTAAGTCCGTTACTCGGGACGACAACGAAAAGGATAGCGCTAGCGAAAGTAGCAGTAATGACGATGTAGGGGATGATTCAGATTTGTTTAGTATTGTCACTCAATTTCAATCTAAAGAGTAATCTAAGAGCCTAAAAAACAAAGCTCAGAATTTAGTTAAAATCTGGCTGAAACCTATTTATAAAATACAACATAGCTATTCCGTCTAGTGCTGCAGTGAACGTCTCTTCTCCACAGGAAAAGATATTTTGGTTTACCTTTTCTACCTAGCCTACGCTACGTAGAATCATTGACTAGTTAACTGGCTAATGTCAATATACCTTGTGCCAAAAAAATATCCGGAAATTATAAATAAAACGCCAAATATTAAAATATTCATCAATATTTATATCGTCGCCTTCAAAGACAATCCCCATCAGATACAACAAACATATGCCAGCGTTTTTCCAGCCCTCTAAACACTATTCATAAGCATTTTGGTATAGTCTAAGAGCCAGTGACGTTTTTACCTATGTCATTTTATATTAAATGGTTCTTTTGTTTGGAGGAGACCTTGTCTTGATTCTATTTCGGCAAGTCTGTCTCCCCGCCCACCTTGCGTAAGAGCGTAGTGAGGCTCTCAAGTGTTTTTCCCAAGTAGCA